>JANHFL010001163.1:52187-71710 GCA_032468155.1 Oxyrhabdium leporinum | reverse complement strand
CACTAAACTATATAAAGGCAGGCATCTTGCTTCAATTACAGTTGCAGTTTAGTTGCTAAAACTGGCCCTCTAAACCAGGGGTGTCAAACTCGCGTCATCACGTTGTCGTCGTATGACATATCGCGGCTTTTCCCCCCTTTGCTAAAACAGGGGTGAGGTGGCCAGCCCGTGACATATCCAGCCCATAACCCGCGCGTTTGACACCCCTGCTCTAAACAAAAAAGCAGAATTGAGGATATTAAAAGAAAGAGGCTATTTAAATATTCTTCAGTATGTTGGGTCTGCTCCTATAGTGACCCCACGTTGAGGACTGGGTGAGCCTTTGCTACTTGACAAATAGGAGCCAACGAGCATAGAGATTCAAACATCTCAATGAAATTATGAATTGACTGCTCCCATGGCACTCGGCACCAATCTTTTGAAGCTCAGTGGATCCCTGGCCAAGTTCTCATAGATTTCCTAAAGGAATCCTGCAGGATTCTAAGAGTTCTTGCAAAAAACATGGAACTTTATGAACACTAGTGGATTCCCATTCGGTCTTAGTTCATACAAACTCAAACTGCAATGGAAATGCCATTGGGAACATATAGAGGGGAAAATTGTATTTTAGGAAGCCAGAGCACAAAACAACAGTATTTATGGAAGAGAACATTTGTAGCTCAGGATTCAACCGTGGAGTGCTTGGTATTCTTTGAGCTTGGTTGTTTACCTGCAGATATTTCATTACCGAACTAGGTAACATCATTAAGTGATTAACGAAACGTCTGCAGGAAAATAATCAAGAGCATCAAGGACCACTCAATGTCAGGAAAGGAAGTATGGTTCCCAATATAGTAGATAATAAATTAAGCCCTTTGAAACCACTGCAAATTCTCACCCACAAAAGCAGCCTCATTATTATGTGAACATTTTGCCAACAGATATAAGAAGCTACTCTATTCTTTATTAAACATATTATTATTTGTTATATAAAAGACATTTGTCTACACGGGCAGATATAAATTTAACCAGCAGTGGCTCTTTAGTCTTACTACCAAGGATCTTTTAAGATTAGTATGTGGACAATGTACACATAGTATTTAACTATCTACTTATAACCACTGATTGTCTGCAGAAGGAGGTTGGTAAACAAGTCCCACTTCATTCTCTGTATAATACTTATAGAGTGGGTTATGCAACAAAAGAATGTGGCATGTATGGGTGGTTTAAATTCTATAAATTCTTGCAGGTAATTTAAGATCATTTCCCTCCATTTTAATACCTAGAAACAAGATTAGCTGTACAAAACATGAAAAATTAGATGGTAAGTATTTAATAAATTCAGCACAGATTTTATCACAGGGAAAAGGCACTTTCCTAGCCTAGACTCTGTTTATTCATATAGTCTCAGGGCACTGTTGCATTTCCTTTGGTTTATGCAGAACTCTTGTTGCCTCTAAATTCAAAAAGTTTTCAATATTTTGGCTGCATTATTTTAGTAATGCTTATTTAAAATACAATCGCCATAGCATGTAGACTTATATACCGCTCCCTAGGGCTTTACAGCCTTCTCTAAGTGGTTTACAGATTGCCCCCCAAGCCGGGCAGAATCGAACTGCTGGCAGTGAGCAGAGTGCAATATTGAATTTTAACCACTGGGCCACCACAGCTCAAATGAAACAATAGTGAGCTGGGCAGAGTTTTGGCCAAACACTCCAAGCACTGTATATCTTTCTGTGTAATGTTAACTGTGCATCTCTTGTGGAATGCTATCACAAGTAGCATTCCAAATTAAACTACAACTCATTAGCTGTGATTATTCTATTTTTTCTTCTCTTATTTCCCGATATAGCTCATCCAACTACAACTGTGCCCCAAAAGCTGATGCTTCCACCTCTAAGGACCAAACCAGAGGTGAAAAAAAACTGTTATATTTATTATTCCGCCAGTAGGGCAGATAAGGAAGTCATTCTGTAGATTTGGCCTTTGAACCATTTGCAATTTTCTCCTTGTACTAGAAGGCCGTTCTGTGCAAACCAGTACAATGTTTAGCTGAGTTATCTTTGCAGAGCTTAAGCGTGTGAATTTAGAAAACAGCTTTAATCTAAAGCCTATCATTTAGGGTTATCTACATTCAGCTATCTGAAATTAAGTTTAAAACTTGTTCACTTTTGTATTTACAGAAAAAGGAAGATTTCAGGTAAACTCATTATTAAAATCTGCCGCCCTAAAATCTGTACTGCACTTCTAGATGCCACTAATGAAGAACGATGTTTTCTTCAAAAGATTGAAAGCAGAATTGATATTAAAACCCTGTGCAAATAGCCAAAGGAATGTCAAACTCACCCTTGCCCTCAAGAGTGATAGAAACATATTTACCATAGATTAAAGAAAGAAAAGAGTATTGCAAAACATTTACATTCGCAAATACTGTTGCTTGTGATATTGGAAGAGTGAAGAGAGTGTCAAAGTAACAGAAGTCATACATGAATGAAGAGCAAAATCAAAATGGCCTCCACTTCTACATTAAATAATAGGTAAGAAAAAAGACAAGGCCATTCTTTTTAAAGACAGCTGAGTTGAAATTTGAACACTCCCAAATACTAAAATATTTAAACTCAATATTGGAATGGATTAAAAACATCGTCTAGCCTCACCTCTGCTTGACTATCATCTGTGCACATCCACAAATGTCACCTAATCAATCCAGAAAGAGGCTTTTGATTGAGGCAGTGGAACATAAATGAACACTAAGGGCCGTTCAATGCACAACTCTCTGCTTTGACAGTCTATAGCAAGCAAAGATCTCTCAACATTCTGCAGTCCAATATTCCAGTAGTTGGAAACATAAGAGACAACTGCCTCTTCTAGGCTCTCCCACCTATCCCATGTGATCTGGAAGAGGGTACCATCAGCCAAGCCCCATAAGAGGCCCTTCTGCCATGGAACCTGCTCTCTGGAATATCATCCCTCCAGAGATTAGGCTGGCCCCAGCCTTGCTGGCCTTCTGCAGGGTCCTGAAGATCTGGTTCTATGCTAGATCCCATGCTCCATGTGTGCAAGGGGGCACGATTCCTGGCTGAAGGGCTTTTTAATGATTTTCCAGCTAATGTGTACGCCTTATTCTTTGTTTTGTATCAAATAGGTGGCTATATAAATACATTTAATAAATAAATGCAGTGTTTACTTCTGGTATTGTCACGCAAAGCACTCTAAACACTTCAGAAAGTTTCCTCCAGTTACTGAACAGTACAAAAGGCTAAAAAAAAAAAAATAATCCCAGTCAAATGAGCCAAGAACTTACAGCATCAAAAACAAATATTGGCAGCTTTGCTCAAGTATTCTCCCTGTTAGAAATGCAACTGTGATTCACACATTTTATACGTGCAATGTTTCTGTTGTTTTCACTTTGGTGGTACTTACTAAGAAAATCTACTTGTGTTATGATTTCATCCCGGCAGTGTTTTTGGCAGGTTTGGTTATCAGCCAACCTTCCTGAGTTGAACAGGATACACTCAATGCAGTCCCTGGGAAGGAAGAACCGTTGATAAATATATCTCTAAAATACGATAACGAGGCTTCTTTGGAAAATAAAATCTCTTTTGGTATAGACTACATATTAGTGCATTTGCAGACTTGTGGCTGTTACAACATGCAAGGCGAAGAATGAGCTTCAAATATCCCAACCCAAAAATAGATAATTATTACAACTGTATCAATATTACATATTCAGGTGAATATTCGGTTGAGTTCAACATCTAACACGGGGGTTTCCAACTTGGCAATTTTTAGACTTGTGAACTTCAACTCCCAGAATTCCTCAACCATCCATGGAGGCTGGGGAATTCTGAGGGTTGAAGTCTACATTCGAGCTGACAAGTTTAGAGAGACATAATCTAACACATGATGGTCATAAAAGGAGAAATGAGTCTTGATATTCTAACTGTAGCACCAGAACTCTGAATGGCTCCCTTCTTTAAAACTGTAATGGCCCTGACATAATACAATTGCTCTAGAACAGGGTGGAGAACTATGGGCCTTTTATGACTTGTGGACTTCAACTCCCAGAATTCCTGAGCCAGCAAATCAGGAATTTTGGGATTTGAAATCCACAAGTCATAAAGGGGCCATGGTTCCCCACTGCCGCTCTAGCATCGGTTCAAGTTTGGATTCAGCTTTGTGAACAGGCCTATGCTTCCACAGAAGACCCACCAGATTGTAACATTTGTGTTCTTTTGAACATCTTCCATCAGATAAAACAGGCCAGCTGCTGATGTGTGGGTCAAGGACATTCTTAACATGTAACGTGTACCACAATATTATCTCAAACAAAGCTGTTTTGATGTTTTTATTCCTATTTAATCTACATAAATTATGTATCGTTTGACTGTTAAATCTTTCCAGGAAGTGATTTCAGCTTGGTTAGCCTCCCTATAAGAATATTCATAAAAAGGATAAAGGCACTTCAAACAGAAATCATTCAAGAGAGGCATCGCTTTACGGAAAAATTCCTTGGAATAGTCCCAAACGGGTGTTTTGATTTGTTTTTTAATAATTTGAGGCTGAATAAAATTGGAACTAAAGACAGAAATGCAGGGTGGGGGTTGCATTAAGCAAAACAGAACATAGTATACTAGTGACTTATCATATCTTCATACATCACTTGGTTTTCTCAGCTGTCCAGAGCTAAACAAACTGGGATTTCTGACAAGCTGCAATGTATGAATAATATGCTGTTTCCAACTTGGGTAAAGGATCACAGACCTGAAGCAAGGTTAGTCAATCAGATTCCATTATGTGGATCTGGAACTATTGGAGCAGAATGAGAGAAGATAAGCAAATCACTAACATATGAGCCCCAGGGAAAGTTCTATTCCATCTTCTATTGTTAGGAGTTTTTTTAATTCAAAAGCCAAGCCCCCAACTTTCACGCTACGAAGCACTTTAGAAATGATCTCCTTTACAGTAACCTCTGTCAAGTTTTGATAATCATCACATTTTTGGGGGGTACTTGCAGAAGTACAGGTAGTCCTCGACTCACGACCACATTTGAGCCCAACATTTCCGTTGCTAAGTATAATATTTGTTAAGTGAGTTTTGGCCCATTTTACGACCTATCCTGCCACAGCTGTTCAGTGAATCACTGCAGTTGTTAAGTTAGTCACATGGTTGTTAAGTGAATCTGGCTTTCCCCTTGACTTTGCTTGTCAGAAGGTCACAAAAGGGGATTCCCATGACCCCGGGATACTGCAACAGTCACAAATATGAGTCAGGTACCGACTTCCAAATTTTAATCACGTGGCCATGGGGATGTTGTAATGGTCGTAAGTGTGATCTCCTTACCTTCAAACAGTCACTAAATGAATAGTTGTAAGTTGAGGATTACCTGTGTTCAGGATTGGAAGGGCAGCAACGCAGCCGAGAAAGATTGGCACATACCTTTTAGTACTGCAGACACCTGGGCAGGTGGGACACTTCTCACAAGTCTCCCCGAAAGCTCCAGGTTCAGTGCACTGGCATTTCCCACAGATGCAGTTGCCTCGCCCACTGCACATTTGGCCATCGTTAGAAAGACACCGCCGTGTGTCCGTTGAGCAGTTGCAGTTGTCCCCAATATAGCCATTATGACACTTACATTCCCCACAGTGGCATTCTCCATGGCCTAAATACAAGTTACACAAAGAAAAAACAATCATTTGCGTTGCCAATGCAATGGACCATAGTTCCAAATGCTCTCTTAAAATATGATTTGAGAAGCGGAAAGAGACATATTCAATCATCAACATAACCCCCCCCTCCCATCCAATGATCTTGTATCTGTATTCATTAAAGTTCATTTAACTGTTACGGAATTATTCGGTGGTTTGGGGCACACCTTACTACTTCATCTATACTTTCTTCTAAGATCATTCTTATGAGATAAAAAAGACATAATATACTTTATAAATTCATGTTGTTGTAGTAGTAGCATTGAGAGCCAGTTTGGTTTGGTAGTTAAGTCACCTGGCTAAAAACAAGGAGATTACCGCATCTGAGGCCCAAAGTCAACTGGTTGACTTTGGACCCATCTCTTTCTCTCTCTCAGTCCTAGAACAGAGGTAAGGGAAAAGTACTTCTGAAAACGTAGCCAAGAAAATTGCATAGTTATCCAGTGGGTTACTAGGAGACAAAACTGACTCAAAGATACACACAAAAAGAAAAAAAAGAAAAGAAAAATAGTGGTGGCAGCAGAAGACATTAACTGGATTAGAAACAGAGATGACTAAGCAAAAAACTGAGCATGAAAACAAACTGAAGGCAACTAAAGGGGGAAAAAATACATGGTTGGTATCTACATTTCATGACAGACAGGACTCTTTATCCATTATTACTTCAGGTTGCGGATGGTCAATTATTGTATTAAATCTTTCCTTCAGAAACAAGAAAATAACATGTCCCCAGAAGGATCCAGGCAGAGCATTTTTAAATCATATGTAATATCTCCAGTGTTTTAAAAAGTTGATGGTAGTTTTTAGGTTTCCAAACCAAGAAATTACTTGAATAATCAGAATGTGGTTGTAGGCTGTAGAAAGAAAAGTCTACAGTGCAATGGTCTTCTGCTTCAAATAATATAATTCTATCTAAATCTATCCAGAACTCCCACTGAATTCAGTGTAGACACACTCCAAAATTATGGGCCTAGAACAGTGGTGTAAAAGAACTTACCCATCATAAACCTTTTGAAGAAGACAATGGGCCAACTCATCATGTTTTCAGCCCTGAGGAAAAGGCTTTTGCAGTTATCTACCAAATGTGTACACAACACCTTTTCTTTCAGGATTGGTGTGTAGAGAGAGACGTTCCATTTAAGCTGGAAGGACATAAATTACTCAAGGCCACCCAGTGAATGTTTAGGCCAAGCTGTTTTTAACCAAAGCCTTATTGGTTCAAGTCCAAATCCAGTTTTATATGTGTCATTGGAGAAATCTCTTGGGCCTCCTAGGTTAGGGTTGATATTAGGACTGCCTTTTCCGATATCCCAAAGAAAAGCATGTTTGGGTGAAAAAGGGAGAAATCTTTTCAAATGGTTAACATCTTAGATGTAAAGCTCATATGGAAAGCGTAAGTTCTACTTTTGCAAGAACAAGGAATTATAAAGGAGGTAAGTGCAATATCAAAACAGAACATAAGTTTCTTAGTTGTTCTGGTCTTAACAGAAAAAAATAAGCAGATGTTTTCTTTTCTGTTCTGGATTGTTTTCTGATGCTGCCAGTCTGTTTATAGTAAAATCAGAGAAGTACCAATTTCTCGTATGCTGCCTTCTTTCTTGCACTAACAAATACTTCATGCTAAATATTTTCATCTCTAGTATCTTTTCGTTGGTTGGAAAGAAATTTTGCTTTCTGACAAAAAGAACAGAAAGTAAATAGCTACTGCAAAAATTGCAGGATTGCCACTAACAATATTTTGCAACAATTTATCCGCAGAGGAATTACTTTCTAGAGCTTTGTAACACAAGCCATGCGCTGAAGGCTGTAGCTTGATATCTAGGGCACTTGGAAGTAACAGAGTCTTTAAAATGATGCGGCCAAATAGTTCTTGTCAAACTACTTGATGTGACAGAACATGTTTGCAGAGTAAAGGTCATCAATTCCCTTCCCTTATATTTGCAGAAAAAGCTCCAGTGAACTCTAAATGGTAAGTCAGTAAGGTTCCATCCAAAAGGAACAGTAGAAAATATAAAAGATTTAATCGAATTAATTTCTTCCTAGCCTTTCCTTAAGACACAGAATTTGTTACAAAATACTTATACCATATTTTATTCTCAAAACAATTTTTATTATGAGTTTTAGGCCAAAATGAGCCACCCACGAGGATTTATTGGCTAAAACCAAGTCTTGCATTCTGTTCCTCCTGTACAAACTTAGTGTAGCTATTACCTGTCTTCCTAAGGTTGCACACCAAGCTTGGTCTTTTTGGTGTGGTGGGGTATTGCCTTGGATTCCGTTTTGACTCCTGGACAAGTTCCTGCAGTTTTCCTGGCAAGATTTCCGAAGTAATCTGCCCTTTCCTTCTTTGTAGGGCTGAGAGAGAGTGACTGGTGCAAAGTCACCCAGATGACTTCATGGCTAAAGTGGGACTAGAAATCACTGTTTCCCACTTTCTAGCCTGGTGCCTTCACCACTAAGCCAAACTGGCTGGCTCCCTGGCTTTCTTTAGTGCAGTCTAATTTCAAAAAATATCATGGAGGTGATTTCCTATTCATGAAATTTATTTATTTGTACCATCACCACCCCACCAGCTCACACACGTGACTGGTGGCTCACAAGGATTTCAGCCCAGAAAAAACAAGTGGGTACAGCAAGAACCTGGAAGCACGCCAGAAGACAATCTGTTGATACTTCCTTCCCAGGACCAACTATCAGCCTCTCGCTTGCCTTAGTTCTACGTACAATGGGCACATTTAACAAGTAGGCCATTTCGACTGCATAGTGCATCACTTAAATTGCCCAAGCAATGCCCGTGAGGCACACAAAGGAATTCTTATGTAGAAAGATGAAGTTGGAGAATGATGATTTGAGGCATGTGGGCCTCCTATTTGTTCCTATGCTGAGATCAATGTAGAAATCCTAAGAAATGAGGTGATCTCCAGGCAATGAGGGAGGCGTCCAAACAGTTATTGGTACCCAATGCCAGTGAAAGAAGTGTATATTAAGCTAGATTTAAAAATTCCTCATATTCAAAACAAAACAAGGAAAGGCACCAGTGTGCACACTTCTATGAGAGTCTCTGGCCATTATCCCCCTACAGATATATTATTATTATTATTATTATTTGAATTTATATACCGCCCCATTCCAAGGACTCGGGGCAGTTCACAACTGTAATATAGCACTACTGAAGGTTCTAGGAATAATTTCAAAAGTATTCACACGAGATTTTTTTTCTCATTCTAGCCACACTCCTAAGCACTTCATTATGAAGCTTAATATATTCAAACCACGTACTTAAACTTTGTGTTAAAAGCTAAACTAATTGCTTAATGGTGAATCACATGCACATGTTCATGCACATACACATAAACACACACACACATATATATATGTATCTCCATCTCCATATCCCATATCCAAAGCCAACTGAATGAATGCTGCAATCTTTAAGAAGTGAAAATGAAAGGGACTCTTACTGTGGAATAGTTGCAGGCTAAAATAAGTAATAGAAAAGAATGAATATTCTGCTGAAAATTGGATTTCCGCTTCAGATATACTTTCTGATCCAAATTGCTTCTCCTCCTTTTTTTTTTTGGTTGCCTTAACCTAATTTTAGACTGTAGGGTATTTCTGTCAGGAACACAGTAAACCAACAAATAAATGATAGCACCATCCAAGTACATTATAAATAAATAATGATACAAGCTGGAATACTAATGGCTATTTATGATATGGGAGCAACTTTAAAATCTTGAAAGGTGCAAGTCCGTATCTATCTATCAAACTCTCCATTTAAAAAAAAAAGTTTTGACCGATTCAGATTGGAGTCTACTAGTACTACTATATGATGATTTTATGAAATCAATTCAAAGGTACTACTGGCTACCAGATGCTAGAGGACAACTGTTAGCTTTTGCCTGCCTTTTTATTGCCATAGTATTGGAAGGTATACAATAGTAAACAGATGGCCAATTTAGACAGTCTGTTTGGGACTCATGTGTTAAGTCATGTTAATGCTCAACCAACAAAGGTGCATGCTGCTATTCTTTTCCAGACTAATTATCTGGAAAAGGTACAGAAACTGTGGGTCTTCATGAGACTGGCCAAAGAGTTAATCTGGGTATGAAAATGAGATTTATAATCCAACATATCTGGGAAAGTCCACACTGGCAAAGGCTGCCTTAAAGGATGAAAGGGTTTGTATTCCCCTAGACCAACTTTATTCACAAAAAGAGAAATAAATCAGAAGGATATAATTATTTGATAATCTAGATCGGTTTTCCTCAATTCTCTGCGGTTCAGATATGTTTGAGACCACAGTTCTCAAGTCATAAGAGCACAAATCCAACATATCTGGAATGAATGAACACAAATCCTGTGTGATAATTAATAATTAATGAACTGATCAATCCAAATTAAATTATATTTTAAATGTTTAAAGTTTAATCAATAATGGCAAAGTCTGTTTGAAAAAGTTGCGGAAGGCTCAACGTTCTATACCATGGTGATTTCCACTCAGATTCTTTTTATTTTCATTATTGGCAAGCACAAAACTTTTTCACATAAGTTCGGGCTAGAACTGTTAAGCTTCATATGAAATAATTATACTCACTTTATGCATGCCACAAGATCTGTGCTCATTAGACTCTAATATGGGCTAAAGCTCCTATTATCTTCTGATATATTACTAATATGAACAACTTTTAGAATTCAAGAAAGGCAGAAATTCCCAAACCTAGGTAATATTGCTTGATATTCTTATGAATCAATAGGCCTTTGGCATTTATATGATGCTTTCAAGCACTCAAAAGTAAAATATTTTAGCATTATTCAGTTGGAACAGAATATAAAGCACACTGTAGACTCCCCCCGCCCCAAATATTAAATGAAGGTTTTTAAAATGAGGATCAGTTAGCATGTATTTTAGTTCTATAATACAGCAACACATTTCAAAAATTTGGATTTATCTCAAAAGCAGCTTTCTAATCTTAACTAAAGCAACCCCAAGCCCATTTTTCTCATTACTCTACGAATATGAAAAAGGTGCATCACCTTAAGAGCTAAATTAACTTTAATTAACAGATCTGGATCATATGTAAGAATGACTTCTTTTTGCCAGCTTCACATAGAAAGCTGGAAAAGACCAGGCTGTTTTAATAAACACCAGAGAAATATCACCCTCACACCAAATATAAAACAGTTCTCTCTAATCATTTAAGTGCATGGAGCCCTATTACTAATGATAGCCCAAACGGACAGAGGCTAAGCAGACAGAGAAATAGGCAATTATTTATATTGCAGAATGCAGAATAACAAAGTTGGAAGGGACCTTGGAGGTCTTCTAGTCCAACCCCCTGCTCAAGCAGGAGCCCCTATACTATTCTCAACAAATGGCTGTCCAATCCCTTCTGAAAAATCTCCAGTGATGGAGCACCTCTAAAACTTCTGGAGGCAAGCCAGTTCTCACTGTTAGGAAATTCCTATTTATAAAGGAGAATATTTGTAGCTCAGGGTTGACATGAAAGGTCCTTGATGCTCTCTTGTTTTCTTGCAGATGTTTCATTACCCAAACTAGGTAGCATCAGTGCTAGTAAGGAGTGCAAACTGAGATATATAAACTTTGAGAAATGTGCTTGGCTTAAGGAAGCACAGACCCACAATAATTATAATGAACAGCTCAGCTGGACAGCCATTTCTCTGAAATGGTATAGGGTCTCCTGCTTGAGCAGGGGGTTGGACTAGAAAACGTCCAAGGTCTTTTCAACTCTGATGTTCAATGAAGTCTTTCACTGTCGGCATTATTCAAGAGTGACACTGTCTTATTATTCAAGAGACAGACAGACAGACGGACAGACAGACGGACAGACAGAAGGACGGACGTCCCAATTTATATTTGCAATGAATAATTTAGGAGGGAATTAAATTATTAGAGTGTGTGTGCTGAACCTGTCATGCTACACACAACAGGCAAGAATGGTAACCAGTTAGGCAAGCTCACAAGAACCTAAACAAGGCTTAGCCAGAATCTAAGGACACCTGTTAACTAATTCTTTTTTTTTTTTAAGAAAAGTTAGCAAGCCTTAATTAAGAATTGGTGACCATTGTGCATCAAGGATAAAATAATATTCATTTGTAACTTTTTCTCATTCTGGCACTATGTAATGGAGGAGCAGCTAATGAGGAGCTGAGCATAAGATGGTTGGATGGATCATCTTTCTAACAAAGATGCAGCAAGCACAATTACAAAAAATTACAACGTGGAAAAAAGTAGAGGACCTAGAAGCAGTCAAGCACAAAAAGCTTAGAGAAGATCAGAGGGAAATAAAGTTGAGAAATTTTAGGGGGAAAAGTCTTGCATTTATCAAAATTACACCCTGCCTCTGCTAAACTAAATCAGACATCCAAATTCTCAGCATTGATGCTGGCAATCTGCTACTGTGAATGCCAGCAAGGAGCAAACAGACACTGGAAATATATTATCCTGTCTTGTTGTCTTTCAAGAGCCTGGCAAGATATTGTCTTGGCCTCCTGTGCCCCTTTTATGCACTCATGCTTATTAAAATGCACAAAGCACCACAAAAAGGCCCACTCCCTTCATCTCCTCCAACTCTGGCTAGGTCCCAACAACATCAAATGTACAATTCAAATTAACAGATTTGGCACAGAGCTAAGATGGCAACCTTCAGGCTGCTGTTTTCTGCAATTTGTTCACATGGACACACACTGTTGGCATTTTAATTTAAATTTTGATTAAACTATCAGATAAAACTTGTCCAAGTAAATATTTTTCTTACATTTTGCACAGAGCAACAACTACAAAAGTAACCCATTCTGTTTGTATACAGTACTTACAGATTTAATATTCTCACCCCGCTCTATGACTAGTTTACTAATTGACATAAAGATTCTAATTAGTCATTCAACTATATAACATATCTCAATGACTATAGAACATCAACAATACATAAGTGTTATAAAGTGAACCCTAATACATACATACAGTCACTCTTTTGTTAAAAAAAATGTGATAGGGATAGATAACAAATCATTTATGATATGACCATTGAATAGATATATTCCCAATGTACTCTTAAAACATTAAGATTGTAATAAGGGAAGGTTACTTTCATTACTGGTACCTTTAAAAGTAAAATTAATATCTATGTCCAGGTAGGAAATCAAGAATGAGAACACAAGGCAACGTCTGAGGAAAAGTCAAAACTTTGGCTCAGAATACTACCGGTAGTCTTCGACTTATGACCACATTTGAGTCCAGCATTTCTGTTGCTAAGTGAGACATTTGTTAAGTGAATTTTTCCCCATTTTATGACCTTTCTTGCAACAAATGCTGAGAATCACCGCAGTTATTAAGTTAGTAACACCATTGCTAAATGAATCAGGTTTCCCCATTGACTTTGCTGTCAGAAGGTCGCAAAAGGGGATCACATGACCGTGAGACCCTCATAAATGTGAGCCAATTGCCAAGCATCCAAATTTTGATCACACGACCCCAGGGATGCTACAATGGTCGTAAGTGTGAAAAATGGTCGTAAGTCACTTTTTTCAGTGCTGTTGTGGCTTCAAACTGTCACTAAATGAACTGTTGTAAGTCAAGGACTACCTGTAGAATTGAATGCATAGAAAGACGGTCAGATTTTTTAAACCATATATTCAAGCGCTATTGAAGGCCTAAATAATCTTCCTGCAGATTAATCTTTGTCCAGCCTGGTGTTTCAAAAGCTTTGTGTAATCAGGTATGGGGAATTCAAACACAAAAATAATTTTAAAAGCAAAATTTTCTTAAACTTTGAAAGTAAGAAAAAAACCTGGGTTTCTATTCCTCAGATGAAACATGGATATAACCCTAACCCTGACAAAGATTCAGCACGAAGGCTTTCTGGGGTAGGGTTAATCAGTTTTTTTTTTTTATTTTAAGGACCAATAATCAATGTTCTCAAATATTTGGTCAAATGTTAAAAGTATTCTGACATTTCTATTTCTCAGTTTCTATTCTTCCCTTAATTGTAAGACTTCACAACAGAAGTGCTATTTAAGAATTACTTATTATATTCATATTTAAACGTCAGGTTATCTGGAGGCAAGGATGACATTCCTCTTTTCATTTCACCCTGTCAATTGAATTCAACAAGGCGTGCTTCTGTCTCAATCCAGCATATAAACCCATCTTTTTCATTCCACTTCATGTCATATTAAAGGATGATTGATTTCAAATATTGCTGTACTTGCGCTAACAACCCATTTAAACTGTTATAAAGGAGCACAAAATTATCAATGTATTTGCCCTCTTCTTTCATTACCTCTGGAGCGAATTCAAAGGTTTCCGAATAAGCATACTAGAGAATGATTTTTTAAAAAAATCATTAACTGGAAAAAGAAACCAACATTTTTCTCAGTTCCCTCCCTCGCATCTACACCTACACACTCTTCCACTTCATTATTTTCCATCTCCAGCATAAACAATACAATGGAAAAATACAAAAAGGGCCCCTTGATGATATAAGTTTGACCCAGAAGAAATAAGTGAAAAGTTTATTCACCCATTTCTTTTGTTCGGTTACAACTTGCTCACAGAATTATCCATATTTTGCATGCATTGTGCTATGAGGCTGACTGCGCCTTGTCAGAGCCGGAACACATGAGCATGCCAATACTGCATCAGGATTGCAGAAATCCTTATATGCTGAGAATGCCAAAGAACTGGTGAACATTTATTTATTAAGAGCACTTTTTTTTTCCTTTGTAAAGAAAATAAGCCTGCTGGGTCCTCTAGTATAGACTGCTCCAGTCCCCTCAAAGCATGGTAGCCATTGCATAAAGAGGTAAAAATGGCCGGTCCTGTGGTAATTTTAAGTACTAAAATCTATCATCTAGTTTGCTTACGCAAAACAGGGTTGAAAGAGAAGTTGGAATAAAGAAGATGGTCGTCAGCCCTTGCAAACTCCACGGCCTTAAGAATGTCCTTTTCCCACCTCCCACTGGCACATTCTTGGATCTGTAATCGGATAAGCCAACAACAGCCAAGTTGTTTGCCCAGGAAGATAGAGTTTAGTACTCCTTGAAGTAACACTGAGACTTATTAAACAATCAGAGGTGCCAGTAGAAGGCATAGCTGAGACTCAGAATATCAGCTTTTGACACTTGGCTACGTAATGTGGTCACAGGAAAGAGTCATTTACTTCAAATGTAGTATAATCCTCAGTGATGAAGAGTTAATGTCACTTTGCCTGCAAAATTAAGTGAAAGGATGCTACAATGTCTAGCAGAAAATTTCACTTGCTGATACTTACGGCTCAACCACCATCAATATTCCAGTTGTGTCCCCGTGTCCCCCCCATTCCAGGAAAAATCAGCAGAGGTTAATGCTGGGAGGAACCAGGTAGCTTTCCAAAGATTGCTGGGCTCACCCATCAGCCTTGGCTAGTCTAGCCAATGCTCAGGGACAATAGCCAATACACATCTGGAGGCCACATGTTGCTCATTTTTTTTTGGAGAGCTGTGCAACCTCAGCACAGAGTTCCAAATTCTTGTGCCTTGGCCTTACCAGTAGAAATCATCCGTTGCCCAAAACAATAAGAAGAAATCAGCCAACAAAGCACAGAGAATCATCTTGGGTTATCTTTCTGCTTAACCTGAATGCTCATCATATATCCCATGCTTCTTAATTTCATAAATTTGCACATGAGAATGGGGATTAAGAGCGATGCTGGTATTCTTGTGAGAAGTCAGCATATTTGTGGGAAGGCAAAAGTGATGGGCGGTAGGAATGAAGTGACAAATCTTGGTGAATTTTTGTTGCCTTACATAACTCAAGAATTAACTGAATTGCCTGGCAAGCTGCATGCCTTTTATTAGCTGACTGGATTTAAATAACCCAAAGTAGATGAATAAGTTGGAAGCATCACGTAATGAACTGAGAGAATAACCTTGGAAGACAGGAACAAGATCCACAGCTGAGACAATAATCTAATAAATAAAATCTGAATCCAAAGGAGGGGGGGAGGGGGTCAAGGAAATAGTCTCAAAAGAGACCCTCCCTAGTTCCCGCAAAGTAAAGGCAGGGGAGGGGGTTTGCCAGACTTGCAAGATTCTATTACTGCAACTTTACAATAAAGGTGGTGTTAGTACTCATGGTTTTGTATCCTGTCTGAACTACCTTGAAAAGCTGACATATCATGAACTGAAGCAGAAGGTGCCTTCCTATCTCTCTGCACCTGCATTGTAACTGCCATCTCTTTCTGGAGCCTCATCTGAGAAACAGCTGCAGGATCAATTGTGTCACGATTTTCCTGGGAAGGATTGTTGTTGTTTTTTCTCATGGCACTGAATCCCAAAGATTTTGATGTTCAAGATACATATTTCGATGTGCTCAAACAATATTTCTTGTCAGGCACGAAGAATCAGGAGCATGCTTAACTTCTAGTTAAGCTGATTTATTGCTCATGCCTATACATAAGAATCTAGTTGAACTGACAGTCAGCACTAAGTTGGCACTAGATAAAAGCTAACAGAATTCAAGTGTGGCTAGATGCGGACCGCTTGTAGGAATGCAATGATTCCAGGCTGATTCCTCTCTTGACTCTGCCCTTAGGTTCTGCCTCTTCTTCTCCTACATTTCTAGACTGAAGAAAATCATCAGGGCAAAGAACCTGTTTGGGACCAGCCATATTAAAGTAAATTAAAAGCAGAACAGAACCATGACCACCCAAAGATTTGAAGGCAAAATGTCCAGTTGACTTTATCTTTTGGGGAAATTGGATTTTAAAACCAAATAAGCAAAGCCTGGTGAAAATTAAACATGTCCATTTTGTTTGTTATTTTTTTTAAGTTGTGCCCTAAGAGAGCTGTTGCATTTGCTTATTTGCTTCCAAACATTGAAGATTAAATCTGGGGCAACTACAGGGGCTGCCAAAAAGGATTTGGCTATGTATGTGCTGCCATTCCTGCATCCTATTATCATATCCACAGATGGCTTTCTAATTATCCACAGATAAAGAATTTGAGAGTTGATACACACAAGACCAGCCATTTAAAAGATTCTGTATATATACAACGTCATGCGTGATGTTGACAGATTCATTCAGATGCTAGACAGTTGCTTCCCCTTTGAAAATGAGCCCCTGGTTTCCTGGATGCTGCTTTGGTACCTTTTTCATTTTTTTAAAAAAAAGAATATCTTTCAAATATTTAATTCTTCCTGCTATATTCATGCTAGCTTCAGTTAGATCCCTTCCCATACAACAAATAGGGAAATACTTCTCTGCTATTTTTATCACTCTTTACAAACAAACCTACGATGTAGAGTAAACATTATTGTATTAGCTTAGAAAGCGTCCAGCATATTTTAACACATTTTTTTTTAATTTAAAGTAAAGGTTTCTGAAAAGTTATGTTAATACTACAGAAAATGTTTAATTTGGTGGGTTTTTTTTATTTTACCGAGAAACTGATTAAATCTACTGAGAATCCTTTGGCCAGTGAAACTTGTGTAAAATGTAGTATTAATTAGGAAAAGATTTATCAGCTTCAACCATGACATTATTACAAAACATGCCTTAAATTCAAAGGTATGCAAGGGTCAAAGCTCTTTATTATATATGTCAGGTTTGATATGTATGGAAATGAGATACAAGTTGCATTTTCTGTTTGATACAAGTCCTGTGTTTGTTTTGAGGGGAAACGTTCCCAAGTTTCCAGAGTGGAAAATTCTGAATTTTGCATAGCCCAGATCTGATGAAATCAGACATGCCCTCAGTGTTACTGGAGCTTTGTGGGCATGATATCCATCAACATGATGTCTTGCTGGGCAGGAAAATATGAGAAGGGTTTAGAAAGCAGGAGGTTTCTGCATGGAGGGAAGAAGGGGAATCCCAAAGGACTGCATAGTAACTTTAAAAAAAAATATTAAGCAAGGGGGAGGGAGGCAAGGAAGATCGGCAAAAGAAAAGACACAAGAAAAAAAAGAAAGAAAAATAAAACTTGAAGTCAAGAGACAGGGAATTTATCAGCATGATAAAATTAGGTTATTTTTCCCCCAGTGTTTTATTAATTGGTTTTAAAGAGAGCTTTAACAGGCTGCTTTCAGGCAGAGATAAATCCAGACAGTTGTCTGCTCTGCTCCGCTCTTCACCCTGATGATGACAGGGAGAAGCAGTGAGATATAAGAGTGAACAACCTGGAGTGAGAAAGAGAGATTTGCCGGACTGGGATGCTAACAAATTGTTTGCAAGAACCCAAGAGCCAAATCACACTGGCAATCTCAAGACACAAACACACACACACACAGAGAACACATTCTTAAAAAAAAAAAAAGCCATCACCCAACAATATTGAGACTCCAAGCATGGTAGTATCCCTTCAACCTAATGCATACAATGAAAGCCTTTTTGCTGTAAGTAAAAAACCAAAAAGAGGACGCCACTTCCTGCTGTTTATGTCAATGCCCATTATAATTGAGAGGGTCTAAACCTTCTCCTCATATTTCTCTAGGTTAACCCCTTTGCAATATGAATAGAAGCATACCATGCCTAACTCTTTTTTCAGGACCCCGTGAAGTGGAGTTATGCTAAAACAGACTAACACTCCCCACTTTTGCCCACATTGTTTTTAAATAGGTCCACAGAAATCATAAATAGTTTGTCAGAAGCGTCACGAGTTAAAAACATCCCCAAACATAGGAGAGAATTGGTAATATCTAGATATGTTAGCTATATAAATCTTTACAAGGTTATAAAACAAAGAGATTGTTTTTCTAAGAAGCCAATAAAAATAGCTACATAATTCCCCCCATTTCCTTCTTACAACATTGCTGGAACACTTGAGATGAAGCTAAACATAGATCAAGACAGGGACTTAAAAATACTACCTAGTTTCATTGATTCAGAAATGCAAAAACTAAAATCAGTTTGGACCTACGCAAGAACAATCTTACTGAGGGTTATTATCAAATCACGGAATCAATTCAGCAGGTAATTTAACTGAGTTATATAAAACTCCTTTTCTACCCCTCTGTAGTCCCTACTCGGGGTAGGGTCAGGGTAACTGTATGGAGATGAGCATTTTAATGGGCAGATGTCCTTCCTGATGTCTACATGGAGTTCACACCAGGTATTTCCTCTTTGCGTCCTAGGAAAGAAACATCTGCCACTACCTAGGATTGAACTATCAACCTTCTGAGTGGGAAATGTTCAGAATCGGAATGTTTAATTAAGTGCCACTGAGTCAGACATATTTCCTGATGGCTGCATGGACAAATAGAGGTGCTTGCTAGCTCAACGTGCTTCTTTACTACTGACCACAGTAAGTACATGATGCTAGCTATGTGCACCCAACTGTTGTCACTTACTTCAGGATCGTATTTTGATTCCTTCTATCATCACTTCCAATTCTGCCGTTGTTATAGCTGTTGTCCATGAGGAAAACATGCACCCTTATTTCACGCCTTTTCCTATTCTGAATCATTCTGTATCAATTCGATTTTCATTGTAGATTCTTGTTCATTGTGCTTATGTAATCAGGTGTTTTTGTGTGCTTATGAACTTTAATATATTCCACGTTCCAAGATAATCGATGTGATCAAAGGCCATAATGCAGTTAATAAACTAAAGCTAACCCTCCTGTTTACATTCTATCTGGTTTTGTGTTTAGTTGTGGTTATTTAATTTTTATGGGTTTTAATTTTAAACGGGGTTTTAAAACGGTTTTTAAGTTGTGAACCGCCCCGAGTCCTTGGAATGGGGCGGTATATAAATTTAAATTTAATTTTAATTTTAATAATAATAATAATAATAATAATAATAATAATAATAATAATAATAATAATAATAATAATAA
>JANHFL010001163.1:33737-47050 GCA_032468155.1 Oxyrhabdium leporinum | reverse complement strand
CTGATCAGAGAATGCCTTTATATCTTGGACAGGAGAAGTCGTCACACTCACAAAAGAGTCCATAGATCCTGCCAAACTCACTTTTGTAGCACACACAACGGTGACAGAAGCACTCTCCACGGCCACTGCAGATACGTTTCCCTTCAGCTTCTCGGCACATGTTGTGGTACATGGCCCCACTCTCTCCTTCCTCGCATTCACATTTGGCTCCTACATGGCCTGGGTTACAGTCACATAACCCACACGTGTGGGTGCCATTTCCATTACATTTACTGCTGTTGTGCTCTATCTGTTTGGTACATCCACACGTGCAGTTGTAAGAAACGGTCACCTCTACAGTGTCCCGAAACCAATCTGGTTTGATAGTGAAGGTGTATGAGATGCTCTCAGCTGGGCATGTCCGAGCCTCTACTGATATCTCAAAGGAAACCTAAATAGCAATCGTAAGAAGAAAGAGTGAAAAGGCATCAGAAACCTGAAAAATTACTTATGTGTAGATAGTATCAAAGGCATTATTAGCATAATTGTAAGCACCAATAATTATGGTTAATAGCGCAAGATAAATCTTTTTATACACATCCCTTAGCATGCTGGCTTTTATATTCTAGTTTGTGTTTGTGTGTGTGTGTATACACACACGTGTGTGTGTATACACATATGTATGCTAGAATACTAGAATATAGAAGCCAGCATGCTAAGGGATGAGTTGAACTTAAAAATTTATGTTTAAAATGTTTTCATATTCTATAAGGAATTATTTAGGATGTTGTTCTCTAAAACAAAAGTTAAAGATACGATCCTATATATACAGTGCCATTCCACTGTCAATAAATCCAAATCAGTGAATTTATTTCCGCATAGATATGCATGGGACTAGGATGGCACTAAAGAAAATTCCTCAGACTCTTAAAATATGTTACTAACTGAGATAGAGGAAAAATACATCTGGTCTTTTATAAGCGAGTAGCTGCTTAGTTTTGTAGTTGTCAAATGCATTATTCTGCCAACAGCTAAATAGTATTTAGCTCAATCCCATTTAGAGAAGTAAAGACCCCTGGCTTAGACTACAAATAAGTGCTGCCTTTTCTTTCTTTTTTTTCTACACAAATACAAATTTGCAAGCAGCCTGAAGAATGCAGAACTGTTGCTAAAAAAATAAATAAATAATAAAATAAGGGAGAAGCTTGGTAAAAAAAGAACAACAACCATCTACTGCTATAACCTGTCATTGTCCAATAAAATGAAGGAACGGGTTCCAGCCACCGAAAAGAAAGTGCTTTCTTTTTAAAGTGCTTTATGTGGGCCTAAGCACTGCCCCAGGTTTATTCAAAAGCCTGTTTCTGTGGCATCTCAAAATGGTCTTTGTTTGAAAAAAAATGGGGGCAGGGGAGCTCTCATTGTTCTTTTGGAGCCCTTGTGATCCTGTGCTTTTCTGGACGGCAGCCTGCTCTATTTCCCCATGCCAAATGGCAACATACAGATGGCATTTGCACCACATTCTGCTACAAATAATACCAACCACGCCATTCCCTGACTTAGAAAAAGAGTACAGAATCATCCCCCGTAACTAGAGAGTAGAGGGGATTCCTCCTAATAATGTCGTACGAATTATGAAATATTTGCAGTACTGCTAGAATGCTATACAATGTGGCCCAGGCTGGCTCAAACCAGTTGCTCCCACTCGCAGTTCCTGGAGATCTTGAGACAACCTTACAAGACATCAGAGGACTAATTTCCCCCTCGAACAGAGAAAAAAAATATGTATCGAAAAGTCAAAGAGAAAAAGACAGTAAAAAAAATTACAACTGACAAGAGATTTCCCATCACCACCACCACTGAATTACAGTAAAATAATGTTACAATGACCAGCCGCTGCTTCTTTAAAGGAAAGATCATTGAAAATACCCAACTTTTCCCAAACTGACAAATGGAGGTACAGCAAACTCACCGTGTCTCCTATCTGAAGATCTCCACATTTCCTGACTCCAGGATAGGATAAACCATCTTGACATGTGGCTGTGAAAGCCAGGTTAATGTCATCAGGACTATCCCAGACAGTTAACTCTACTTTTGACCTAATACTCTAGAAAAGAAAGATTAATTAACTGAACTGATTTTTAAAGCACATCTATCATTTTGTGAACATAACTCTGTTTCTAGTACTTATTCATGATTAAGTAAAAGCCTATAAACATTGTAAATAAACAAAGAAGGTTTTCTTTCTTTCTAATTAAAACAGATACGCTGTTTTCTGAGAACTTATTTTGGGAAGAGAATATAGATTCCATCTATTCAGAAGCTTCCTCAGTATGAAAATATTAGACACTTTTTTTTCGTCATGAAGGCACCATATCAATATGCCAGGGAAAGTTGCAATGTTTAACCTAGTTTTCATAAAAGAGCATGCAAGTTCTATTTTCAATATTATGCAGCTATGAAGTATCTCCTCCACATAAGTTCTACACAAGCTTAATCAAAATAAATGGAATAAATCTACTGTAATAAAGGGCTGCTAAAATTTATCTGTTCTTGCAGACTAAAGATTCTCAGAGAACCCATTATTCTGGGGGGGGGGGGGGCTTTCTACAGTATCAAATAAAGTTGGGAATGTTGTCTGAATGTTGTCCTGTAGATTGTAGAGATATGATACAGATGATATACACCATTTTTCATATAAAGTATATTCAATTACATAGAATCTAGATTCCTAGATAACTGAGATGCTTGGCTCAAGGAAATGCTAGAGAAAATGGCTAGATTAATGGTGTTAAACAAAAAGAATTCAAACATGGCTACAGTGGCGTATTCCAAGGCAGTGAAGAAACGATTCTTCTCTGCTGTCATTTCATCAGTATATCTTTCAGAGTAATTTCAAGCAATTAAAATCCTAAGGGCAAATTGCTTGCAGCCAAATCAACTTGGTCTCTACATTTTAAGTTATTTGGAAGTGCAGCTGATTGTCCTATTTTTATACTCAATTGCAAAATAGGGACAAGTTATTTGGAAAAGTGAAGCCAACTATTTGGCTAATAAAAGCTGCCAGAATGAGATTGGCTAATTAATACAAATTACTAAATTAATTCTTATTAATGATAGGGCCATACATTTGTGGTTTACTTTTGGGGAAGAGTAATAAACCAATCAAATAATTTGTTCTGTCTCCCACTTTGCCAGTGCTCCTTTCCTGAGTAAAGTTCCAGAACATACATCAGCAAATCAATTCAAGGTTTCTTGGATAATGTAGTTATTGAAATCTACTACGTATAGACATGATTCTGTAGCGGAAATCGTTGAAGGCAGGCTTCTTGATAGAAACTGGGAAGTACAATCCAAAAATATTTTTTTCTGGACTCTCTTGTAACCTTTCATAGCATTACCCATGTATTAGGGCAAGCAACCAGATCCACACATGAATGGTTCAAGTTGACATATTCTACGTATAGTATAAGAATCACCTCAGACTGCTTGCCTTCTCTTGGGAAGAGATAAAGTTCCATGGAACTGGATAGAGGGTAGGGGGAATACCAGGCATTTTATTTTATTTTTTATTTTTTATTATTTTTATTTATTTCCCATTTCTGAACTGCCCATCTCCCTTAAAGAGGGACTCTGAGCGGTATACAATAAAGTATGGCTAAAACAGCTATGCATGGATTCAAGGCTAGTTCCCTGCTTGACCCCTCTTCCCTGCCTGGCTTGGAGCTTCCCAATACCTTGGGATTCTTCTGGGACACTGGCCATTGAGATCTGGGAGCCATATTTTAACTCTACTGGACTGAAAATGTTACTCTCTTTATTGGTCATTATCTATGATACATATGCTGGTCTTATTGCTGTTACTGCTGTTGCTCTATCAAGATGAGATAACTTTGGATAACTTCCCAAGCCACAGCAGCTGCAGGGCTTTAGATGTTAACTGTATGAAAACTCAGTACTGCTATTCTGGCATTCATGAATGGAAAGGAAGTAATAAACTTTCTAGCATAACACTTATCTGTCTTAAAACAATATAGAGAAAGCATTCCAAAACAAGTCAAGGAATGAACAGGCAATAAAAATTCAAACCTAACTATACAATCGCCACTGCTACTGTAATAGATTATTCCGATATATATTCAACACTCCCTAATGTCATAAAATGGTACCCCTATCACCAAATTTAAAAAAAAAGAAAAGAATTCAAAGCATCACAACTGTGCTTGATACAATTAATGCAACAGGTACAAGCTATTATGACCACAAAAGGAATAGTGTTATTTGTCATCCCTGCTTTCTGGTCTGAGTCCCTCCAAAATAAACCATTCAAATAGTTGATTTTGCAGCACCACACAATGTTGAAAACACACAAGGTTGAGAAGGCCCAACCTAAACTATCTCTTACACAAGTGAAATGTTGGATGAAATCATACAAACTTTGAATTATCGAATGAACTGGGAATTGTTTTTCTGAACAGCAGATACACTAATCTTTTCTTAGGAAAACTGAATTGGGGGGCGGGGGGGACGGACGCAGCCAAGCATGAACAGCTCCAAGTTAATGAAGAATGTGTGAAGTATGAAGAAACAAATGGTGTGTCTGGAGGAATTGCATGCAAAATAGAGAGAATCGGGAGTAACGGGAATTGTAAGTGGGTTGGGTTTTTTTTGTAGTCTCTCATCTAGTTTCTTACCATCTGGATGTCATTGCCAAATTCTTTAATCTTTCTTCATTATTAGAGTCTAGCTGCTAATTTGAAAATTGTCATAATAACATTGCTTCAGATTCATTTCTACCTGGTTAAAAACTGCTGTTTGCGGTTATGATTGCCACCCAAACCAGTTTATGCAAAATTGAACTTTTAAAATAAATATAATTAAACTAATCTAGCATCAAGGTAGAATTGGGGGAACCTTCCTGTAACTATTGCATACACATGTACTTAAAGGAAGGCAAAAACAGAGATCACCTGTTCGGTACCTCTTAACAAACTGAGAATTTAAAAGCCCAGTCTGGTGCCAACTACTGTCTCACAGTATGTTGTCATGTAGCATGGAAGTTTACTAAAAGCATAGATTGCTTTGTGATGTATATGTGGTCATTAGATTGCAGTCTTTGAATGAATCTAAGTTCTATATACTACTAAAACTGTCATGTCTGTTTGTTTAGTTGGGTGAAATTGGAAGGTATATAGGGTCACAGTTATGGAACTAAGGTAACCAATGGGCTAACTTACAAAAATGCCAGGACCCTTGACTCCCGTAGCAATGAAAGCCATTTCAAAAGATCTACACCAGGAGTGTCAAACACAAGGCCCTCAGGCCGGATGTGGTCTGCGGGGCTTTCCTGGAAAATGTAAGGGGCTGGCCCATGTCATTTCGGCCCAGTCTACCCAATCCCAGCGGGCACGCATGCGAAGAGAAAATATTGGGCCAGCATAGCTTCGGCCCGGTCTACCCAATGCAAAGAGGAAACATGCTAGCAGTTTGGGGAGTGGCATCAAGCTGGCTACCCCCACCCAGTCAGCCATACCCAGTGAGTGGCATCAAGCTGGCCACACCTACCCAGTAAGCCACACCTACCCAGTTGCCCACGCCCATCCAGCCCCCCCAAGGCCAAGCACAGCCCTGATGCAGCCTTCAATGAAACTGAGTTTGACAGCCCTGGTCTAGACTGTGTACAATGATATAAAATGATATTACAACACATTTAGTTGGTATTCTAAGCAAGCACCAAAGAAAATCATAGAGCTCAATAATTGATTTATTCAAAGAATAATAATACAGCTCAATATTTGATTTATCTTTAAATTCTTTAATACCTCACTTGGGATGTTTATGATTCTATATTTTAAATAATGTAAACATCCCACTTGGGTCTTTGGGATCTGGGTAGCCATAAATGACTTTATATGCTAATACTGGGCAACTGCACACTCTAATATATTTTGAAACCTGGTAATATTTCAACTGAGAATTTAAGAGAAAAGATACAAGAGAAAATGCATAAGAGCTTTCTAGAAGAATTTTGTTCAGAAAAAAATATATATCACTGGCTATATTCCGATACTCATGACTTGGTTATGATGAGAAAATACTATCAGGTTTGGAAGACTGAAACTAAAAAAGCAGGAGATTAAAAGAATCCCATCAAGGGTGTAATGGACAAGAACAAATAAAAGAAATATAACATACCCTATGCAGAAAGCTGATTAACTCCACTCTCTCTCAAAAATAATATGTGATGTCACACACACACTCAAGTTAATCCCACAAATCAAGCTTGAAAAAGAAATGCAAATGAAGAATACACAAATGGTAAAAAAATGAAATAATCTTTCTAAGTATGTGTTACATTGATCATTCACAGTTGAATTAAAAAGTATGAAACTTACATTGTAGGCTTTGACTATAAGCTGGATGATATTTCGTGAGTCTTGATACAAAATCTCTACCGTTGTTCCAGGAATTAGGGCCGTGAGATTCTTTTTAAAACAGAGCATACAAGAAAATTGAAATCTGAACCAAAAAACCCTCCAAGTGCTCAAAAGTGCATCCATTTTAATAGTTTTTTCAGTCTTTTTCATGTTAATTGTGATGAGAAGAATGAGTAATAAAAGGGAATAATGCCACTGAGAAATTACTTTGCAGACATTAACTTTCATGTAATATAATTAAGTAATAGCAGATTGAGTTATACAGAGTCTGAAATGATTAAATCCACAGCTATTTTTGGTGCTATTGTGATCAATATTTTTTCTATTTGCTTTAGAAAACTTAAGTTCTTTGAAGGAAAGCTTACGTGTAGTTAAATTTCACTGTTAGTTCTGGTTGTAAAATCCAATCATTATATTCTCAAATGCTGTTTAATTCAAAGATGCTATTCCTCTCAAAACTAGTCTTTTCACACTTTCAGGGGGGGGAAAATTCTGGCACTTTGACAAATATTTTATACAAGACATTGATTTATCTACCCCCCCTACCCCCCCAGCATTTACCTTATAAAGCATATAGTGAGTTTTGGTCACTGCAAAAATTACATGAATGTTGTTCTCAGCTAATTTTTCTCCAAGAAGTGCAAGTGAAGGATAATCCTAAAAGGGAAAAGGAAAGCAAAGTACGATTATGATAATGTAAAAAATATTTATTGTGTAGCTTTTAGCCCACACATCTGTAGATTATCGTTATTACATTGAACTGAATGAGATTTGCTTACAGTTTGAATAGACTTTAAAAGCCTTCCGCTGTATGCAATCAAAAATTATTTTCAGTTGTGGAATTATTCTGTAATCATTTGCCAAATGAACTCAACTATGAATCAAAATGTGTACTCTACTATCAGCAAAGAAAAGGATCTATCATCACCTGTGAAATTATGGAATTTCATAGGTCTGCTGGAATAGGTTACAAATATACTTCTATTTATTATCTGTCCAAGTAGATAGGATATTGTATCTATAGTAATTTGTGCTTACAATATTGGGCCAGTTACTCCCTCTCAGCCCAACTCATCTCAGAGGGTTGTTATGGAGAAAATAGGAGGAAGAAGGAGCATTAGATATGTTCACCACCTTGAGTTGTTTATAAAAAAAATAATAATAAACCAGGGATACAAATAAACAAATGTACTGCAATATGCAAGAGTTTGGCTGGAATATTTGGGAACAGACATTCCAAGTATTGCGGTGCTAAATGAGTTTATATACTGCAGTAACACCATACTTTGAACTGCATTTGGCAATGAACAGTGCCATGATAATAATGCCCAGCTATAATCTTGCTGCCTATTTTTTTATTAACTAAAATTCTCAAGCTAAATTTTCTTCTAAAAGCAGATTTACATAGAATTGTAGGAACCTTACAGGAACCTATAAAAACATGGTATTCGGTCATAGATCATTAAAGCTGGGCCATCTTTATTCAGGTGGTGACATATAAACCCAATTTGGTAGAAGGTGTTCCACATTGTGGAGGACAAAAGCATTTCAGTATACATAAGAATGTAGCTTTTTAGAGAGATCAACCACTAAATAACTATCATTCTCTCTACATGCTAACATTTCTCTAGCAATTTTTTCGGAGAAGCTTATCCGTACCTTTCTTTGGAAAGCAAACTGGTGTTCTCCTAAGCTTTGCCTGCCACGCTTTCAGGCAGCAGCTTTTCACTGCATTTCCAGGCTAGTATATTAATTACAGCAATGGTCAACCAAGATGTATATTTGTTTTCTTGACTTGGGAAAGAAAGAATGGTTCTATTCAAAGGCTCAAGGGCGGCTGTCATAGGACAACCAATCAGAAAAACTTCCAGCAGGGAAGGAAGGGCACATTACAGGCTCATTAAAGGCCAAAAAATAAGTTTGAGTTGGCATTTTGCTTGACCTACAGAAAGAAGGCCACGGTTATGGGACACAAAGCAGTGCTTCATTCTGAAAGCTGAAGCACTCTCTGTTGATGTTTCTTTTAGGTTAAACATCAGGATCTATTTTTTTTCCTTTGATATTATTACTAATTTGTCAATGAGAATATTTATATGGTTAGGATCTGAGATAACAGAGTCTGATATAAGCTATGCGTAATTAAACCATGTTAATTTAGAAATCAAAATCCCTCTCAGTCAAGCTTGATTTTGGGCAACTAGCCAGATCTACCTACACTGCTGTCTGGAGAATTCTGGGAATTGAAGTCCGCACATAGAAATATTGGTGAGACTGAAAAACACTGGTCTAATTATAACCAGGGATCTCCTAGCAGTCTTTCATCCAAGCACTGAGTGGCCTCAACTTCACTTAGCTTTCCTGAGATCAGTCAGAAAAGGTCTTGAATATATGTCCAAGCTCTCCAATGGACAAATGTGTACAGAAGTAAACCCCGATTCTGAAACCATCTGAGTAAAAGGGGAAACAAAAGAATATTTCACCAGCTGACTGGATGCTGTGTATTCGTTGGCCTCATTCAAATGACACAGCCCATCATGTGGTTGCACCAAACCACCCAGTTTTCCATCCAGCGCAATGTGTGGGACATCATCAGTCGTGAAGACCAGCAAGTGGGAAGCCTCCTTCCGCCACCCAATCTCTTTCTGCATGAAAGTCAAGGTAAGAAATAGATGTTCTGTCACACTCTTTAAAAGCCTGTGCAGGAAAGGGAATGTAAGTAGACAACTCCCTCCCTCCACCACAGCGAGAATAAAATAGGTTATATACTCAAGTCTTTCAATTCTGCAACTAGAAAATCTGCCCTGAAATTAAAAGGGACATTACGAAACAAGTAAATTCATTTGCAGGACATAATTTTGAAACACTTTTGAAAGGACCAATAGCTCGATCTAATGATGTCCAGCATACCGTTGCTACAAAAGAGGTCAAATATATTTCAAGTGTTCAATTCAGTGAAACCATGAATGGTCTTCTTTTTCTGTTAGAACAGGGGTCTCCCAACTTGGAAACTTTAAGACTTGTGAACTTCACCTCCCAGAATCCCCTAGCCAGCATGAGGAATTCTGGGAGTTAAAGTCCACAAGTCTTAAAGCTGCCAAGCTGGGAGATCCCTGTCTTAGGCATTATCAGAGCAGCATGCCCAATGTCTGCACAGTGGGAATAATCCATGGTGGTATTTTTATCCTCTTATTAGCAGAGCACAGCGTTTTTTTTTAGCAGCCAAATGTCTCTTCTAAATAAATGTTCATCAAACAAAATGTCATCAATGGATGTGAAACTGACAGAAAAAAAGTGGAGCATGGTGTACAAGAATTAGCCAACAGTACTGTGTTGACCCAGGATAGAGAATAATGTCTCTCCAAATATCGTTAAGCTACACCTCTCGGCACTTCAGCTAAGATGGGGAGAAATAAAGAATGCTGGGAACTGTAGTTCAGCCATAATCGGTGAACCAAAGTTCCTATCCTGGAATAGAACAAAATAGTCTGGGATAACTACTGGCCAGCATTTTTCAAGGGGACTGTTGATTCAGAGCCAAAATGTTTATTTTGAAATTAATATGGGCTGAACATACGGGAAATAAATGCTCAGCCTATATTTTCATTGGCCACTCTCAGACTGAAACCACAGTAGATGTTAAACTATTACGAATCCCACCCAGTTCTGGAACAAAACCCGACTATTTTATATCTACACGTGGCAATTTTCCGGAGCATGATATAAATGTGAAGAGAATATCAAAAAGAGGCATGAAAAACTATTAGTAAAAAGTGCAAAAACAGTTTAGTCTTTAGTTTTGCCTAAAAAAATCATGCACCTTCCAAGAAAGTGATAGATATATTATCATTTGATTTCACAAGCAGCAGTTTAAATCCTAACGGTCATTTTGCCAGTCAAGGAATCTCTGCTGAGCCAGCTAACAAGAGACAACTGTTCCTGAGCATTTCAGAAGCAGACTCTGTTTTGGGCAGCGCAGAAGTTTAAAAAAACCAAAAAGAGACATCAGGCAATAGAAACAAAAGCACAGTCAAAGACATCCAACGTTACAACAGGTCCTTCACAATTAAGTCCTAATGCTACACAGCTCAGCAAAATGCAAAGGCAAAACGAATGCACATTTTATCAAAACCCTTGAGCAAAGTTCAACCACTATTTGAAGAAAGAGGCACGAAGAAAAACTGGTACCCGGCGCATTTAGCTTTTCTTTCATTTATCCATTTGATTGATGTAGATGCGCAACTCAGATAAGTGACTCTAGGCAGCATACAATGAAATAGATAAAAACAATAGAATTCATAATATGAGATTAAAAAATAAAAACGTAGGAGAAGAGCTTCATAAATGACATGGTCTGTATCACACTCCTGGCACCCCAAACTAAATTTTTAGGGCCTTACAAAAGGCCAGTAGGGTTGGATGTACCCTAATCTCAGATGGAATTATCTTCCATATGGTGGACACCATGGCAGAAAAATTCCTTCTCCCAGGCCCTGCCAGCCATCATTCCTTAGCTGACAGCACTTGGAACGTGTCCCTCCTGCAACGTGGTTGGGTAAAAACAATTGTATTTCAAATACAGATAGATATTAAGGAGGGAAACCAGCAATACAGAGGAAAGAAGTTATTTCCTCATACTGTACAACCAAAATGATATGGAAAAGCAACCTAGTGCATCTATCCCTTACTAAGATATACTTATACCGTAACGCAAATATAATAAGAATTCTTGCACCAATTTCTAAAACCAAACCATGTCCATGTATCCTTTTCCATTGTTAATAGTGCTGGCAATCAGCACGCCATGCAAAATTGCTTTCAATTATTATTATTCCCACAGAGGCCCAAATTACTTACTTCGCACACAGCAGCTTGCAAGATTGCATCTAAGCCACCCTCTGGAGCATCTCTGTTGCGGGAAACCTTCTGTTTTTGAACTTCTTCATTGAATCTATCAATTTCATCCGTGAGGGATAAAAGATGGCGGAACCCAAAGGATGGGACACAATTTGGGAATAACTTATATCTAAAAAGGAAAGAAAGAATACACATTGTTTTTGATGTTCGTACAAAATCACCATCACATCTCATACATCCCTCATCAAAGCTGCTGAAAAACAGAAATTTAGATATATCTTAAGTCTTTTAAACAATACAGATTCTGACTCATGGAGAAGAGAATCTTTTTTGAGAATTGTTCAATATTACGGATGGATGAGAACTTCAGTACATAAGAAAGTTTCTAAAGATAAAATAACCCATGCAAATAGAACCACTGAAATGACACAATATTCTCCAAAACTAAAAAACAATCAGACAGAGCTAGCAACACGTAGGGGGAAAAAGAAAGAAATTTTAACACCATTTCGTGGCTAGACTGGTTACCCATTCCTACCAAAATAGTAATTTTACAAAAGAAAAGTTCCTCTATTTTGTTAATCTCAACCTCCTGCAGATTTTTGGAGAAATTACTTTAGTTAGAGGCAGCTGCAGAGAATGAGAACGCTGTCCTTTATTTTTAAAGAACCACACTTTTCCTGTCTCCATCAGAGAATGGAGCTGTGGTCATCCGATTGTGTATGCTCCCAAAGGTCCTGCCTCACTTGTGGATATAGATGGATCCTGACAGAGTTGAGGGATGAAATATCTTAAATTCTCCCAGCTGGCAAAGGAACTATATTCACAACAACAACAACAATCATAACAATAGATATTAAAAATTTAGCGTAGGAATTGAACAGTTTCTAATGCTATATGAGGAATAGTGTGATTGACTATTGAATTAAACAATTACTTGGGACAGAAACTTCAACCTAAATAGGCCCAGAATATTAAGGCAGCATTTCAGTTAATAAAATTAAATGAACGTGTGTTTTGCAATCTTATATAAACTACTATCCCCAGCCTCTACATGAACGCAATATACCCAATGAAAATAGCTTGGCTTTTGTGCATGCTCACAATGCATTTACTAACAAGATTCCAACCTTCCTTCCTCGTGATGATCAGAATAATATAAATGTTGTGAATAGATTACAAGGTTCAGGATCATTAGCTGGATCATTACAGAAAGCAATGCTTGAGTCATCTTTTACAATTCGAAGCTTTACAATTTGAAATGCTGAGGTCTACTAAGAGTAATTCGAGTGAACCTAGTTCTCCATTTGAAAAGCAGAACTGAAAAATAATGATGGTGGAAAAAAATTCATTTGTCCTGCATCACCAGTTTTACGCCATTAAAAAAATTATTTTGCATTAATCTTCCTTTCTCTTACAAGCAGGCACAGGAGTCTTCAGATGTTCCATAAGACTGTAATTCTGAATCTTAGCGCAGAAACTGCGTAAGAAAAGCTGGCAACTCTAAGCAATAGAGAATTTGTTTGAGTGCTGTACTAATAATATAATATGAAGGTGCTGATTTAGCCAGTTAAGCAAGATTGCATCATAAGGAAACAGTGACTTGCTTTTCAAAGTATGCCAGAAGCCAGTCCCCACCCACACATGCATATACAAAACTGTTATGGGATAACCATCAGAGTCACATGGATCCCTCAGTCTTTTTAAAACATTGCTTGAGCATCAGCCTTTTGTGATACATCCTAGGAGATGCCACAAAACATTGAATCTTTTCTTCCCGCTAGTCTAACCCAGGAGTGTAAAACTTGATTTCATTGAGAACAGCATCAGAATTGTGTTTGACCTTGGCGGGCTGGGGGGCATGGCCGGGAGGGGCATGGCTGGGAGGCGGCATGGCCAGCTCGATGTCTCTCATGTTGGGGGCACCTTTGGTGGCCAAATGCTAAGGCAGGACTTCCCTGAGACCCTCCCTCACTCTCATTATAATCTTTCCTTCCTTCCTTCCTTCCTTCCTTCCTTCCTTCCTTCCTTCCTTCCTTCCTTCCT
>JANHFL010001163.1:12808-28469 GCA_032468155.1 Oxyrhabdium leporinum | reverse complement strand
GGAAGGGGGGGGAATTCAGAATAGTAAGGAGGAAGTCAACACCCTTACACTGTAATACATATTCTGCTGCTTTGTAAACTACGACTTATATTAAGAGCTGTCCCTCAATGGGAACTTGGCCTGGAAACCTCAATTCCGTCCTACTGCAGCTTGTATTATAAAGCCCAGGAATAAAGATGCAACAGTAAAAAATTAATTTTGTCTAAGTAACAGCTGCGCAACCCAAGCACGTAGCTCTGAGATTATGGTGTTTACAACTGTAATCCTCCTTCTGTTTGGGAACCAGGACAGAGAGCTTTCGTATACTTGGGATGACATTTTTTTCAGAATTTTCCATCGATAAAGGGTTATGGAGTTTCAAGGCCCTCCCAGACAAAAAACAAAATAAAGGAAACAAAACAGGAACAGCAATTCCATGACTAAAGCCATCCCAGATAGCTCTAGCAGAACTGTTCTCTCCTTAAAGTATGCAACGCTTTTCTAAATAAGATTCAAAATGACAGAAGTATTTCAGTTATAACCGTGCACAGTTAAGACAGCAGGGTGCAAAGCGTTTCTTCCATGCATGCGTATTTCCAGTTAATGATGACACTGGAAGGAAGGTGATGATGGGAGAGAAAGTGAAAAAAAGACCATAAAACGTTTAATTTTAAAATAATCGTTGAATTTTTAGTCCAGTAACTAGGGCCAGCCAGGGTTCTATAGGCAGGGTTTGAAAGGGAAGGAGGAAACAGAAAAAAAAGAGACTAAAGAAAAGATATGGGTGAAGCATTCATAGAAGGAACAGATAAAGAAGGTCAAGAAAAGAAAGGAGAGAACAGCAAAGAAGAAGGTTACAGGGTCAGGGGAAATAGGGGTTACTTTAGGCTTGAAGTTGTGTTTCCTTATGAATGCACTTAGTTTCCCCTACAACTGAAAGCCAGTGCAAGGTTTGATCAAGGTTTCTCATTAGCACAACCAACAAATTAGTCACTGCAACATTTAGGTAGGCACAAAACATGAAGGGTTTCTGTAGCTGCACTTTCCCTAACTTCCACATTTTTGATTCCACTGAGTTCTCTGCTAGCAACATAATCCTCTAATTCTGCCCGTGTAAGAATTTCACTTGCTGCCAAAAGATTCAGGAAGCAGAAATGATTGATGTGACAGGGAGTTCAGCTGAACACAAAGCTGTTTTCTCCCATTCGGCACCGTGAGTTTCTTCCCGTTGGACCATTGTTTTGTCTTTGCAAATGCACTCTCCAGGAAAATCAGCATGCGTCACGCAGAGGCTGATTCCGATGGTGCGAATTTACCGTGAATCAAATGTGAATCTCTATTAATAGAGCGCTATGAGGTATGGTTTTAAATCTAGCTTGACTATTTTACCCGTCTATTATGAACCCTTTCGTTGTCCCATCTTCTTTAGAAGCATCCTTATTCAGATGATAAACAGGGAAAAATAGCTGATCATAACAACTTATAATTTTTGAAAAACATGTAACCCTAACTCAGACGTTCTTGAATGTACAGATTTAGACAAGTGAGACCCAGAGGTGACATAAACTAGTCACCTCCAATTGAATAGGTTTATTGACTGAATGGCTGCAAAAGAACTCAGCCTAAAACCTTGGGGAAGTTCCTGCTGTTCTATGGGTTTCTGAGTATAAACGCATAAAGATGTTACATGTGAAACAAAATCACTCCAGGCAGTTAATCCTTGATGTACAACCACAATTGAGCCCAAAATTTCTGTTGCCAAGCAAGAGAGTCGTTAAGCGAGTTGTGCCTCATTTTACAACCTTTCTTGCCTCAGTTGTTAAGTGAATCACTGCTATTGTTAAGTTAGTAACACAGCTGTTAAATTGAATTTGGCAGGTTGATTTTGCTTGTCCGAAGGTTGCAGAAGGTGATCACATTAGCCCGGGACACAGCAACTGTCGTAAATACATGCTAGTTGCCAAGCGTCCGAATTTTGACCACATGGCCACGAGGAAGTTGCAATAGTCTTAAGGGTGAAAAGCAGTCATGAGTTACTTTATTCAGTGCCGTTGTACTTTCAAACAGTCACTAAAGGAATGGTTGTATGTTGATGACTACCTGTATTTTTTTTCCCATCTATTGCAAAGGTGGACAAAGGATGTCCTTCCAGATTTCGTGGACAGGTAAGCTCGCCTTGACTCTGGACAGTCTGGCTAGTAGTGAAAGCTGATGGGGGTTGCAATCCAGCAGTATCTGGAGGCCTTCACGTCGCCCACCCTTGACAGAGTTGGAGCTGAAAGGGTTAAAACACTATCTTTATTAATAGTGCTATGAATAAATGCATGAGAAATCACCATGCAAGATAAAATTGCCTACCGCTGCCCAGAAAGCTTTTTAAAGCCTGGTATAAAATTATTGTATTGAATAAGAAAAAAATAAGAAAAAAACAAACCTCAAGGGGCTTTGTGGGTTTATGCTAAGGTAGGTTTCACCCTGTTAAAGTTCTTGATAGATACACACGTAGGGGCATCTTATGAACTTGAACTAGAAAAATAACAAATGGCTCACCCTTTAATACATGCTTAGTTGCAGTAAGAGAGGAACGCAAGGCAGGTAAAAAAAATCATTCTGTCTCTCATTTGATTAAATTGGTTCTGCAACACAAAACTGTACACAACACAAAAAAATCCGTGCAAAACTGTTCAATGAATTCAAATTTTATTTCGACCTTTGGCTACATCACAAAGTGCTTTTGAGAAAGTATGAAAATGAAGGGCCAAATGTCTGTAGGCCAGGGTTGAAAAATCAACCAAGGTCTCTTTTCTGCAAATTAATTCCACAGTAAAATCTCCAACGTTTGTATTCTAATTTCCATCTTGGCAGGCAGCTAATAACAGGGAGGTCTCTAGTTGCTAGATCAGAACTGCAAGGTTCATAATGGCAAAACCATCAAAACACTCTTGTTGTTTGGAGCAGTAGAGGGAAGGGGGAGATATTTCTCCTGATCGGAGGGTGGGAATCCATAATTTCTGGAAGTGAGTGAGTTATGAACTGCAGGTTTCTTCAAAGTTTGATCTCACGCATTCAAAGTTCAAAAAGCAAGTTTAATAACACTGTAAAACAGTTGTCTCACCAAAGTCTATTCATTTATTTAGTTTTATTTATTATAACGATTTGTATACTGTCTACTGGTGGTCTGCCAGAAAATAAGCTAGGAGTGAGGAAATTTATCAAGACAACTCTACCTTTACAATGGATTAGTTAGATTAGTTGGCCTAACTTGGATAATGGTTGGAAAGCCAGTACAGATATTCAACTTACGATTGGTCATTTAGCAACCATTCAAAGTTACGATGGACCCATCTTGGGACTATTTATGACCCAGATTTGAAGTTCTGATGGTCATACAGCACCCCACGGTCATATGACCAAACTTTGGGCTGTATTTATGGCCATTTTGCAGCATCTCACGGTGTGGGACACTAACTGGATCCTAACTGAGAATCCTTCACTGCAAGCTTCAGAATTAAAACACAACCTATGCTTACTGAACACCAGCACTGGACTATGTAAATAGAAGAATGGGGAGCACACAAGCAAGGCAGGATTTGGTCCCTTAATGCCAAACTGCCCAACATTTTTCCCTCGTCTCAAAAGAGTGGAGAATCTGGGCTCCCAGATGTTGCTGAACATGAACTCCTAGTCTAAACTAAAGGATGAGAAACACTCGGTAACACTCACCAGGCCGCAGTTTCAGGGAGATCTTCTGAGGCATTATTTGGATCACATCAGGATTAGTCCCACTAGAGCTCTTACTGCTCAGTGGAAGGTTTTTCACTATATTAACACTGCTTTTTGTACTCTCAAAGTGCCCTGCACAACCATTGGTGATTAGATTCTCAATGAAGTCACACCTTGAAGTGATGGATTTTTTGTTGCCAAATTCCTGTAAGAGAAGAGAAGAATGGAGAAAACATACATCAGTTTGCCCAAGGACTATCCTAATGCAAAGGAGAGTTAGCAAGGAAGTCGTTTCTTTCTTGCATATTTCAGTGTGATTGTTTTACAAAGGGATCGTATCAGAAAACTTTTCAACATATTCCCTGTTCACCTTACGGATCAGAGTGAAATACAGTGACTAGCCTGGTTGGGGATTGCAATAGCAGTAGCACTTAAGACTTATATACTGCTTCATAGTGCTTTACAGCAGCCTCTCAGTAGATTACAAAGTCAGCCTATTGACCCCAACAATCTGGGTCCTCATTTTACTGACCTCGGAAGGATGGAAGGCTGAGTGAACCTTGAGCCGGTTAGAATCAAACTGCTGGCAGTCAGCAGAATTAGCCTGCAATACTGCATTTTAGCCATTGTGCCACCATGGCTCATTGGGATAGGGGGACGAGTGGGATTAAAGAGCAACTAGGAAGAAAAACAGTGCAGGAGACTATAAATAAAAGACTCATGAAAGAATACAGTGCAAAATGGATAGAGTTGTTTTTAATCCTTCTTAATCCTTTTGTGTGTCCTTGTCCTTACTATCTCTTGGTATCTTCCCCCATTACCTACTTCCTCTGGAACAACAACAACAACAAAAAAGAACTATGCACTTTCCTCAACAGTATTTTCTGCATATAAATCATTAGGTAAGTTTCTGGCACAAGAATAGGAGAACTCTGCAAAATATTTGTACCCAGATGACACACCGTGTAATGGAAGATTGTTTGTATTAAAAATAAAATAAAAACTTATTTAAAAAAACCCAGGAGAACTATATTTGTAAGCAAACCTAGTCACAATCCACAAATGTGAGATTTCTTTTTGGGAGAGAAAGGCCAAGAGAAGCCAACAAGACCCTACTAGCAAGAGACAAAAGACACGTTGGATGGAAGGCTGAGTCAATCTTGAGCCTGTCAGGATGTAAATCCAGACTGTGGGCAGAGTTTGCCTGCAAAACTGCACTTACCCATTGTACCACCAGTACTCCAAATACAAATAAATCTCCTTCAAGATAATGTTCTTTACATTCTACAGTTATCCAACTGCCGGATTCAAGGATGGCTTGGGAAGGCACTCCACTGAGTTCTTCAAAGCCAGAGAAAATATTCCCTCCCAGTGAAGCACTGATTATTGTCTAGTCCCGTGATGGCGAACCTATGGCACATGTGTCAGAGGTGGCACGCATAGCCCTCTCTGTGGGCATGCGAGCCATCCTCCCAGCTCAGAGCTGCCACACATGTGTGTACTCCTCACCAGCCAGCTGGTCTTCGGGCCTCTGCTGTGCATGCGCGGGGATGGGGCACATGAGCGGGGGGCACATGCACGGGGAATGTGTACGCATGCACGGGGATGGGGTGCATACATGAGGGATGCAAGTGCATGCAGGGGTGGGGCGCATGCACGAGACACACACACGTATTGCATTTTGGGGATGCATGCTCACACACGCTTTGGGCACTCGGTGCCGAAAAGGTTAGCCATCACTGGTCTAGTCTCAGTTTCCCACATTCATTATAGAAACTTGAAGGAGCTAAGAGAGGCACGGTTCAAGCCTGCAGGTGACAGCAATCATACTAGGGAACACTGTCCTTCATTAGAATCTGAAATATTGTGCTTCACTGGCTCATTCTTTAATATGCAGGACCAACTGATGGGGAGAAGGGGATGATCTGCTGTATTCTTACTTATAGAGCTGATAGGATTCATTTTTATGTAAATGCCTGGAAGATGTTGTCCATTAGTTAAGGTGAAATGTCATCAGTATTCTAAAGATCCTCAGTTGTACATTCCACCCTAATGTCTATGGAGATTTTAAGTCATTCAGGACATGGTTTGTCCCAAAGGTGCCTTTTCAAGAGGCAAATGGACTTCCTTTGTTTTTCCTTGAAGACATTTCATTTCTCAAGCAAGAAGGTTCTTCAGTTCAATCCAGTTGCCTCTTGAAAAAAAAAGCACCTTTGTGACCTGGGTGACTGAGAATCTCCATAGGCATATTGTAGTTCTACAGCAGTTTGGATTCCATTCCAAACAGGTGGTTGAAAGTAAGCAGGAGTGCAAGAGACGCAGCTGGTCTGCAGCTCTTTAAACCAACTGTGATTTTTGCAGAGCTCCTGCTAAAGAACCTCTCTGGAATCAGTTCTGAAGTGCTGCAGAGTTCTAGTTGTTATCTGATCATATTTAGCACTACAGTATAATCCTCACACACCTGAGAATCTCCTTGTTAAAACAGCAGATAAAGCAAAACAGTACAGCTGCCCTTTGAAAAAGTACCTTTGGGAATTCTACCCTGAGTTGATGCTGTAGAACTCTTGGTTTGGTGTTTGGCTGAGGCATGGAGGGATGAACCATCTGAAGATGAACCTCAGCAAGATGAGATGCCTTTTTCTGCAGAATGGCTCTCTTTCTGCTCTGGTGCTACCTATTGGATGAAGTGCCATTTCCTCTAAAGGGTTTTCCTAGATGAGGGGTGTCAAACTTGATTTCATTGAAGGCTGCATCAGGGCTGTGTTTGACCTTGGGTGGCCGGGGTGGGCATGGCCAGCATGACATCACTTCTATTGGGGGGCGCCTGTGGTGATCTGAGTGCTCTGCCAGTGAAAATGGGTTCCCAAGCTCCATTTTCAGCTGGGATGGCGTTCTGGAACCCTCTGCCAGCAAAAACGGAGCTCACCAGGGCTGCATGCGACTCTCATGAGCTCCATTTTCACTGGCACATGCACTGCGGGCTGGTTCTTCGCTATTTCTAGGACAGCCCTGTGGGCCAGATCTAAGCACCCCGAGGGCCAGATGCGGCCCCCAGGCCTTGAGTTTGACACCTTTGTTCTAGATTCGTGGTTCATAGACAGCTGGTAGAATTTGTGACTGATGGTCACTCTTGCTTAGTTCTGGCTGCTTATTGTTTTTTGTGCTAATTGCATTTTATTTAGCAATCTTATTTTGATTTTGATTGTCCTTGGCTATTGTTTTATGTTTTCTATACAATGCACTGCCCGGGATCATTTGAAGTTTGGTAGTCTAAAAATGCAGATAGAGTCATTGTGTAACATTTCTTCATGCAATGCCTTCTCCAGAGCCCAGTTCAGCCTTGAAAAAGTGCAAAAAGTGTATGTTTTAATTAAGAACATCTAAATATCAGGCTGCCTGAAAATTTCCCACTGTAATTTCAACATATGTCTATTTTGCCAGTTTAGGAAAGGGTAGATAAGAGAATTACAATTACAAATAGATATAATTCTTCATATTTATTTTTCTGTAGACCCTGGAGATACAGATTTGGTAGAGTTTTGAAGGTCATTGCATGTCTCCTTTTGATTTTAAACTTTCAGAGTCTCAATAACAAAGCATTTTTAATTTCATTCATATCAGAAGAGGCAGAATATTTTGCAATCTGAAGAACCATGAAAATAAAATAGCTCTACCAAATTTAGCTAATTCATAATATGAGCTAAAAGTGTACATTGTCTATTGATTTTTCCATCTATCTATAAATTACAAAGAGAGACAGGGCACCCATCAGACACTGAGTACTCCTTTCCATCTCTTCCAGAATAAAAAAAAATTAACACAATAAGCACTGCCATAATCTCCACTCTTGAATTATCTGATTTAGACTCATCGTATCATCGTATAATAAAAATAATCAGCTCTAAAATTACTTATTTTTCTTGGACTGTCATTCCTTTTTTTTCACATCTTAGCCTCAAGGGATACATATCCCAAAAGCATGTCATTGCCATAGACCACATCTGTTTTTTCTCTGAAATCAGAAATATAAGGGAAGCTTTCATCTATTAAAAAAAAGGCCTCAAGAATCAAGGATCTCAGATGCAACATGTTTTTCATCAAAAAGAGCACCTAATTATTTCATGAAATACTAGTATAACCTGTTAGTGCCTAAGCTTCATAAGCTCATTAGCCTTTGTTAGAACTGGTTTTTTTAAAAAGTCATATCATTAGATCAAAATTATATTGGTATAATTATATAAGATAATTATATAATTATATTGGCAACAGTTCTTGAATAGCAATACCTAAAATTTCCTCTTTTTCCTTTCTTCATAAAAAGTATTCCTTCTGAATTGCAGATTAAGGAGCATAAGCATCTCTGCATGTGCAGTACAGGTAGTCCTCAACTTACGACCACAACTGAGCCCAAAATTTATGTTGCTAAGTGAGAAATTTGTGAAGTGAATTTTGCCCCATTTCGCGATTTTTCTTGCCACATTTGTTAAGCGAATCACTGCAGTTGTTAAACCAGTCACACAGTTGTTAAGTGAATCTGGCTTCCCCACTGATTTTGCTTGAGAGAAGGTCTCAAAAGGTGATGATCACATGACCTCAGGACACTGCAACCATCATAAATGTGAATCAGATGCCAAGCATCCGAATGTAAATCACGTGACCATGGGGATGTTGCAACAGTCATAAGTGTGAAAAACAGTCATAAGTCACTTTTTTCAGTGCCGTTGTAACTTCGGATGGTCGCTAAATGAACTGTTGTAAGTCAAGAACTATTTTGTGTTATTAAACACCTAGCTTTTGAAACATATTCAGAAAATCATAAGCATGTCAAAGGAGATTAGACTATGAGTCTCTTAGAACTTCATAAAGTCATATATTCTGATGCCATCGTTTCAAATGAAACTTTTTGGATAACAGAGGAAATGAAAATCCATTGCCCAGAAAGTTTTTCTCTCCAACAAATGAAAGGACGATTAATTGATGTGGAATTTGGCCCTTGGGTTAGATATTTGCATTCAGTAACTTGGAGAAATTGTATCCTCGAAACCTGGATGCTAGATGCGAATTTAAAAACCTAAACTTTATTCCACAGAAATCCAAATTTCATGAAACATTTTTATGAATACGAGTATATAATTTTCTGGGGTACGGTATCTTAATTTTTCCCCTCCGTAATGAGTACTTGAGTTAAAATGAAGTGAAGGCATTTAGAATGTCTCCTACAGCTGTTCATAGCTAGTATAAGATGGTTAATTTTTCCAGCCTAGCTCAAAAGCCTTGTTGTTATTGGCAGTGGCATCGTTCAAAGAGGATGTTTAAATGAAAAATTATTGAAGGCTTCAGGAATTATTTCACATAAAACAGCCCCTTAACCTCTAGTCAGGTTTGAAAAGTCTTCACAACTGATTTGACTATGACCTACTTATGATTGTCCCAAAAGAGTAGCCACAACAATCTCTGTATAAACATTTGTGTTGGCAGGGCTCTTAAAAACACTTCCATTTTCGGTGCCAAGAAAAGAACATAAATTCATTTTAATATGACTGTATCCTCACCAATATTTTTTGCCTTTTTAGATGTCCCCACACCAATGGCACACTTGTCTTAAACATTAGCTGCTTACAAGGAGGCTCCAGGCCAAAGTTCAGAGGAAGCCAATCTTCTCCTAGGCTTTCGCTTTTGATAAAAAGCCCTGGAGATGTCAGCTCACTGTAATGTCCCTTAGTCTCAAATGTCTTGTTGTAAATCTAAAGCCACGGCATATGAGGAATATTCTAGCAGTTATTATGGCAAGCTGAATTCAGCTGAATTAAACGTGTCCTTAAGAACCAATTTCATAATGGGATGGTAGTTTCTGAGTTGCATAATAATCTTCTCCAAGCCAGAGCCAAAATAACATTTAAAAAGTCAGGCATCTTAGCTTAAGGAACAAGATGTATCCACCCTGCAGTCTTCTTTCTTTAAGGGTGAAAACTTGGCGGGGAAAAATCTGAGGTTAGAAACACCCAGGATGCAATTTACTTTGTTAGGGAGAAAGAAAGGGGAACGTACCTCTTTAAAGCACCAAGCACACTTGGGATGAATGAGCAAGCATTCTTCACAGGAGGTAGCATTGCCGCTTGAACAAACACTCAGACCTTTAAAGAAAACAAAGAAAAACTGAAAGAAAGCCCAAGAAAAATATATATGGAGATTTTAAATGTTCCTCCCCTAGAACCAAAGTAACCTGTCCATATCAACATCACGTAAAAGTTTTGCTTCGCAACGGAGAAGATAAATTTATCTTCTCCAAGGTTCAAGCAATAATAATAAGAAAAAATAAAATAAAAGAGATGTGAATGAAAACAGAATGGAAACATTAAGAACACATTACAGATAGTGCTCGATTTACAAGCACAACTGCGCCCAAAATTTCTGTTGCTAAGTGAAACCTTTGTGAAGTGCGTTCTGCCCCATTTTCCAACTTTTCTTGTCACAGTTGTTAAGTGAAACATTGCAATTGTTAGTTAACCATTAGTCAACAGGGTTGTTAAGTGAATCTGGCTTCCCTATTGACTTGGCTTGCGAAAAGGTCATAAAAGGTGGTCACATGACTCCAGGTCACAGCAATCGTCGTAAATATGAGTCAGTTGCCAGGTGTCCGAATTTTGATTGTGTGACCATGGGGATGCTGCATCGATCATAAGTGTGAAAAATGGTCATCGGTCCCTTTTTTCAATACCGTTGTAACTTTGGTCACTAAATGAACTGTTGTAAGTCAAGGACTAGCTGCATTTGACTAAATAGCATACAATGGCCTTTTTTATCCTCCAAGAATCTATGAATAAAAATGCCTATAAAATAAAGATCACAGAGAAAGATAAGCTTGAACTCATTAGGCAGGGCATTTCAAAGTCTAAGGACCGTAGCATTTTATTAAATCCTTCAAGCAGGGATGGACAAAAGGAATATGAAGTCCCTCAAATCTTCTTAGAGAGCTAACTCCTTTGGTGTCCATCAAGTTCTCTGTCCCATATGATTTAAGACATACTTTTTAATACCAGATGCAAAATAGAAAGCCGTATGCACCAAATTCTATCTATTTATTTATCTATAGCAATTTCTTTGGGCTCTTCAAATACTCCATTGTGTTCACAGGGAACGTGTTAGTTCACCTTCTGACAAATGGAATGTTTAATTAATTATGTCCAGCAAGACAGTCAATTCGTGCAAAGATACAATCTAATTGCAATGATTTGGTCAGCCTGCTCATTAAATCCTTAAATATTCCAAATATATTCCTAAACCCTACAAGGAAGTCTATCTCTGGGCTGAAGCCTTGGCAGACTGATAAAGGGGAAGAAGCCTTTCAAACCTCTTGGCTTCAAGACACAATGTCACCATTCCAAGTTATTGTGCAATCTTTTGGACCTTACAATAAATCCATCATATTCAGTGTTGTTTCTCTATTGTGGGCAACATGCTAGATTCTAGTAAGAAACAGTGTATTATAGATACGGTCATTGCCCTTTTATTATTCTGCATGCAAAATTAATCAAAGAAATGCTCCTGTTGAGAGCATTTCCTGAATTTGAGATTACTGGCCAACGATGCCTTCTACATCTTTGTCATATTGTCTCCTTGATCATTCTTCCTTCTGAGCTGGAGGCTCCCAAATTGGTCCTTTGACATGCAATATATAGATTTAAACTAGTAGGCTTTAACCATGTTGCAGCTAAAACCAAGGAGAATTCATATCCACCAATAGGTAAAAGTTGTGAAATTTTGTCATTTCCATTTGAGTTATGGAATACATGGTTCTGATATCACAGCATGTTGACAACTGAGATATGAATCAAGCTGCTCTCTCGCTCTCTCTCAGCAGTGAACTATTACCATTACGTCTCACTCTTTCTCAGTTGTCAGAAGCAGGTGATGTCTTTGAGTTAGTGTTGACTTCTGGTACCTCTCTGGACAAGTCCCCGTAGTTTTCTTTGCAAGATTTTGGAAGCGTTTGCCCTTGCCTGCTTCTGACAACTGAGAAAGAGTGACTGGCTCAAGGTCACCTGGCTGGCTTTGTGCCTCAGGTGCGTTGGGAGGAAAATCCACCTGGTTCAGTTCCAAGCTGGGAGAAAGACGCCGGAAACAACATGGAGGCTGGAGACTGATTGGAAAGAAGGTCCATTTATTGGTGAACAGAACCAGCAGGGTTTATGGTTCTGGGTCAGCTGAACAAATGGTTGAATGAGTGGATGGGTCTTTATAGGTTTCTGTGACTTTTGAAGTTTGAGCTATTCTGGGGGTGGTGCAATGAAGGGGCTTGTGTTCTGAAAGTATGTCGGGCAATCCCTATTGTAGCTATTGAATTTCGTCCTGTGTTAGATCTTGGGTGAGGGGCTGCTTTCTAATCCTATCATTATATAAATGTAAAAATAAATAAATAAAAATAAATTCTACCTTTTTTTAGCTGTGCTGGAAGGAGTTTCGAAATAACCTGTCTTGAATGGATTTCTGCCTGCAGTATTTGCTTTGTTTATGAATAGAGCCATCTAGATAGTTGGTTTCCTCTTTCAATAAGCTCTTTATCTCCTTAAATGCTAGCGTGTGCTGGGAGCTATTAAGAAAGACTGGGGGCTGCTTCCTGCCTCTAAAAACATGCTTCTCCATTTCTCCTTTACGGAAATATAATATTCTGGCTTTTTAAATATTTCCCATAATATTTCATTCTTCTGAGGGAGGGGAGGAGGGCTTCCCACAGATGGTACCAGTGCTCAGGGTCTTCTGGTTTCTAACCTGGTATCTTAACCATTGCATAAAACTAGATCTCATAGGAAAGTAAACAGAGAAATAAAAAAGGGATTAACTTGCTTTCAACTGCATATTTATAACAATGATGATTGCAGAAAAGGAAAAAGGCATTATGGGAAGGGAGCTACAGTTCTCACTGAATTCGCATTACTGTAAAGGAATCCAGGGAATGACTCTGCATTGATGCTATGCAGTCTAAAGAGAAAATGACCTGAGGCTGGATTATAAACGGATTTCTTTTCTCCCATACCAAAGTGTCAGTGTAATAACTGCACACACTAGAGGCAATCCCATTAAATCCTTCTTAAAAGATCAACAGAAGCATTAATCGGTTTGGCTCCAAAATTTCTCATCAGCAACCATAACTGCAAAAAAGAAAGGGCCACACCGAATGGCAGGTTAGATGTGGCTCAAACAGATTTGCAATTTCATCTGGGTAGGAATTTCAGTTTCCCTTTGTAACACTTTTGTGCTGCTGTTCTTGTGCAGCATATGCTGATCTTTGAAAATGCAAAAAATGGGTGTTGTCTGCATGAATCATTCACCTTGAGAATTGAAAACTCCACACACCACACAGTTGAAAAAAAAAATAACAACCTGCTCCAGCAGCAGCAGCAGTTTTGTATCAAATGGTTTAGAAAATTGTCAACTTTAAGACGTGTGGACTTAAAGCTACCAAAATTCTGAAAACTGAAGGTCCACACAACTTAAAATTGGCAAGGTTGGGAAACAGCGCTTAAAGGCAACCGGACTTTCTTTTTTGTTTGTTTTTAGTTGAAGACATTTTGCTTTCTCATCCGAGAAGCTTCATCAGTTCTGGAGGGATAGTGGGGGGGGGGACACGGAGGACTCCGATCAATCCTCCATCATCCTGCCAGAACTGATGAAGCTCCTTGGATTAGAGGCAAAATGTCTTCAAATAAAAACAAAGGAAGAAAGTCAGGTTGCCTTTTGAAAAAGCACCTTGGAGACAATCCTGGATGACTGAGAATCTCCACAGAGTGCTTAAAGGCGCGTTCGACCAGTGGAACACTGAATTCTCTAAACCATTTGGGATGTCAAATTTAAGATGGGGGACTTCAACTTGCAGAATTTTGGTAGTCTTAAAGTTGACAAGGTTGGGGATCACTACCCTAAGGGATGATTTTTTAAAAAAAAACTATGCATTCACTTGATCATAGAGATGGGTCCACAGAGGCTTTTGGGAGGGAGAAGAAAAAGAGGAAGGTGTGATGTAAAAAAGAAATCTCATATGCCTGCTTTTCTCTTGATAGGGTGCTCCGCTTTGATGGCAGCCACGGGGAGGAAGAATCAAGCAGTTCTGCTTTCTTTTTGTAAACCCAGACAAGTGATATAGGGATAAGAAAAACATAAATCATCTGCTGACTTTGGAATTTAGGAGATGTGATGAAGAAGATATGAATCTACAGAGAAGGCAGAACTGATTTTCAGAAGAGAAAATTCCAGACATCATTTTTTTTTAAAAAAAAAAGCATTTTAGGCAATCAACCAACTTGGGCCAAATATTCCAAGTAGTAGTTTTCAAGCTATCTTAGCCTGCACAGATTCTTCCTTCTTCAGCCTTCATTATGCCATTTCTATTTTGCTCAATGCTGACTATTTCTTTCTGTTCTGTCTCAAGAGTTCTCCCAGAGAATGTTCTTCCATCTTGTTGGACCAAGTTATGGGAATTTCTTTACCTATCCTAGGTTGGGTTACTGTCATAAGCAAATGAGACCACTGTTCAACAAATAGGTTTTCAAAATCCAAGCTAAATGTTGTGTAGCAATGGAGTCTGCGTTATTCCCCATGATTTCAATCCATTTAATATGATCAAGAAGGGCAGATGAACTCTGGGCACCATCAATTAAAGAAAGTCATCTTGAAGGATCCAGAAAATGCACTTACTTTACTGCAGCATCTGATCTCTGGAACAATATTACCCCTTTCCCCTAAGATTTTTGTAGGTCCTATCATTATATAATTCAGGAAATAGTTGGACATTTGAGTATCTTCCCAAGCACTAGGGTGATGGTGAGTATTTTTTTTTTGTTATGGTTGGTGCTCTTTGGTTCTTGTAGACATTTGTGTCCTTTTTGATCTGTAAGCCAACTAGACTTGTCAAGGTAGCCTCAAAATTTGAAAATCAATAAAATCAATAAACAAATGTCATTTGGTTTGTGGAACATGATGGAAAATTCTAGAAGGAGAATTTGTGCCATGTCAAGATTAGCAGTAAAAGGTTAAAATAAAATGTGAAATATTGATTACCTGCCATCACATTGGTATCAACTCTTAAGAGGCCACATACACTTCAATGCAAAACGTGTATCATTTTCTATGCTGTATGCAAAACAGGTCAAACATCTGTCTGCCTAAATCCATCTTTCTCTCATTTTATCATTTTATGTGCAATACTTACGTGTGAATTATTTCTGCAAACAATAATATTGACAAAATAAGGTTGTGTTACATAATGACAATAAAATATTTTTTTTCAAAATGAAGATTATGAAAAAAGCATTCCACGTATTTCCCATTCTTGTCCTGCATTTAAAGGCAGATAATTATGTTCTTTATCTATACCGCCATGACTATCATAATGTAAAGTCTCAGAATTTAATTCATTTATTATTTTTGTTACACAAAGCACACTTACACAATCCCCAGGAGGCCTTTTGACAGAATTCTGAATTCCATCAATTCATATTTAAGATAAACTATGATTTGAGGGGCAAATTCAGTATCAATTCTTACATAAACAGTTATGGAGGATGATTAGAACATGGTGGATTTGAAAGCTAGAAGGTGAAGTAGATGATGGACAAGAAACAGAAAGCCACATTCATCAATTAGCAACAGCAATAGCACTTAGACTTATATACCGCTTCACACAGTGGTGGAATGCAGCTGGTTCTCACCGGTTCGCCCAAACAGTTAGGTAATTGCTTATGCAGTTCAGAGAACCGGCTAAAAATAAAGTGCACAAAAGGTGTGTTTTTTTCTTTCTCTCACTTCAGTTAATAGCTGCGGGCAGACAGCCAAGAACCATTTAATAGTTGCATTTGGAATGCAGCTGATACATGCTGAATCAAGTTAATAAACAACAGAAACTGACAGGATTAGGGCAGGGAAACCCATCAATCACCCATCTAGGGATGGGATTAACCTCTTC
>JANHFL010001159.1:182298-197729 GCA_032468155.1 Oxyrhabdium leporinum | reverse complement strand
ACATTTGCTGTATAAGACGCACAGACATTTCCACCCACTTTTGGGGGTGGAAAAAATACAGCTTATACTCCGAAAAATACGGTATGTTAACATTTTTTCCAAAAGGAGCAATATTAACAATTCTGCAAGGGAAGATATTAATCAATATTTAAATTTTTGAACAATTATGGCAATAACTGCCATATATAAGGGAGCTTAGGAATAAAAGAATATTTGTAGCTCAGAGTTGAAATGAGGGGTCCTTGGTGCTCTGAGCTTGGTTTCATTACTGATGAAGTTACCTAGTTTGGCTAATGAAACATCTGCAAGAAAACAACTAAGGATCCCTCAGAGCATAGTTAAGACATATCGGGTAAAGCATATTAAATAGGAATGTATTCTAATTAAAGGCCAAGCACAGCTTCTAAGCTAAAAAGAGAGAAGAATCTCTTTTTAAGCAGCAAAGAATATGGATGCAACATTTATAATGTTCTTATTGATATCCTACTTTGTATTGAACTACATATGGCAAAACAGGACAATAGATACCTGAATAACAGTACCGTGCCTCCTGAAACAAAATTAGTACTTAGGAGCAATATAAATATAAATCCGATACCCTCTGATCTTCTTCCTTAGTCCAGGGGCCTTTAATAAGTTCTGGATTTAGGACCTTCTGCCATCGATGCTGACACTGAAAATCAGAACGATTCTGCAAAAAATGAAAAAGAATTATTCTCTATGTAGCTTGTCATCCCGATTGAAGATGTTATAGTATTCTAATATTTGTATAGCATTTCTGCTATAAAACTGGGAATTCTAACAGATGTATATAGAGCGCTGTCTTTTTTCTACCTGCTTATTGTTTATTCAGACAATGATGCTAAAACTTCTGAATAGTTGAATATTAAATAAGAAAAACCTAAATCATTTTCCACTTACTTGTAAATGACTAGAAATAAATGTCCAGTCACTTGTACCATGCTGTTCCACTAGTTTTTTAAGTTTTTCATCCTGTAATAAATGATAAAAATATCCATGAATAATTTTTCAACACTAAACCCAAAACCGTATGGAAGATAAGCGATGTTACAGTTGAGCTCACCTCATCACGGGTCCATTTTACTCTGTTACATATCTTTTTTGCCCCTTTTTGTTGTGGCACTTCATAGTCATGATCTGCATAATGAAGTTCATCATCATCTTCCTCACTGCAAAGTGCAAGCTATTATTAAGTTAACATTGACAATAAATTTATGCCTATTCTCACATGCTTTAAAGACTTATAGTCAACATTTTAAACTAAAAGGTACCGCAACCTTTACGCATTTATTCATACACCATTACTGACTGAACAACTAAATTCTAAGTAAAACTTTAAGAAGAACCAAATCAAATCCTTTAAATATTAATTAAATATTTATTTAATAAATTTGCACTTTTAAAATATACAGGACCATAGTAGGCATAATGTGAATGGTGTATAGGAATACTATGTTTACATGTCTCTACATTTTTTAAACAGAAAGTAACCTGGGAACAATGTCCTAATTGGAACATTTCTTACGAAATGTCTTTTACTTTTACATTATTGTCTCTTTGAGGGGATGCCCAAATTACATCCTGTCCAATTTCACATTCTTAATCTATGTCAAGATCAAACTTTAGTGCTTTCAGGAAAAAGAATAGAGAATTTAAGCATACCCTGAAAGATGACTTTAGTTCCAGCAATAACAGTGTTTTCCCAGTGTGCTTGACACCAATTGAAAGCAAATGTATCTGTATACAATATATCCCATGCTGGCATAATCAAACAAAGTTTAGATTTATGATAAAACCCATGAACTAGTCTTATATATCTTATTTTGAGAATACCAAATATACAATCGATCGATCGATCAGAACAGAGCTGGAAGGGATCTTGGAGATCTTCTAGTCCTCATGACTATACATGAGTGTTTGAGGAAAACTAATCAAGGCAAGAACCAACCTTGAACTAAAGATAAATTTTCTGACAGTGAGAACAATTAATCAGTGGAACGAGTTGTGGGTGCTCCAACACTGGATATTTTTAAGAAGAGACCGGACAATCATTTGTCTGAAATGGTATAGGGTTTCTTGCTTGTACAAAGGGCTGGAGTTGAAGATCTGCAAGCTCCCTTCCAACTCTATTATTCTGCTTCCATTAATATAAATTGACTTTTGAGGCCTAGGGTTATCAAGTTGCAGCAAGATTTCCTTAAACTTTTAAACTCTAATAATTATTTCAAAATTTTGAATATTGCAGTGTAACACTATAATTTGATATTGGTGCTTAAGGAATTCCAGTGGAATAGTTTCTTCTGCAGTGCCCAAAACTGTAATCAGTTTTTCTGCCAAAGCACAAATTTTGAACTTTTTTTTCCAACTTTTATAATTCTATGCAAATATTGCACATTAGGAAACAATAATTAAACAGCAGCATTCATTTTCAGAAAATAAGTTTACATCTTTATGTTTCCTTGAGAACAGTCTGCCATCTACTGGCTTCATAGAGAACTATACTAATATTTACCAAATTAGGTGTTACATTTACGATTTTTTCATAGTCTTCTTTGCAAACGGTTTAAGCAAGATATTAAGTATTATATCAAATAGAGAACAGACAAATCCCTTTTTTCATAGTCTTTTCGCTCAATTCCTTTACAACATTTATTTGTGTTCAGGAAAATCGTATTAAAAGAGTATTTCTCAGTCATTAATATTTTCATTTTAAAATCTTCTAGGAAAATATATTAGTAAGATCATAGTCTACAGGACTATTATATTATTTTTTTCAGTTGATTCTCCCCTTTTGAGTCAGAGACAGCAGTCATGACTCTCCAAATATGGTTGATCTACAATTCCCAACTCTTTTAATCATCTTAGGCCAATTCTTGAATTGAATCTATTTCAATTCTTGATTTGGTAGTTCTCTAACTGCTTCTGATTGGCACAATAGTGGTTTGGACATTATCATCTGTCATAACTAAACAAAGTTATATAAACTATCATTAAAGTGGATCAATTTCCCGTCTTATAATCTTCAAAAGCCCATCACATTACTTCTATACCTTCTATTTATTTGGAAATAAGTTCTGCCAATTTCATATGATTTACAAAATTGTATTCACAATTCATAGTTGACAAAAGAAAAATCCATATAAAAGAGACAAATAGGTAGGAATGTCCTTGAAGGTAAACTGAAAAATTCACCTAAGACATTGATTGGAACTGGACAAAAGAATGATATGATACCAATATTATATACTTCGGTTTCCAGTTTAGGCTCAATTTAAAATCTTGGAATTAACCAATGAAATCCACCAGTACAGAAATATCTATGTATTATCTATTCATTATAAGAGGCTTCAAGCCAAGTATCTTGCTTGCTGAAGAATCATACATTGTTGCTTAATAGCCAGCTGTTTCAATAATTCAGTAAAATGCCTTTTCTTGCTTTACTGTCTTTTTATTACTAATAAACTTTCTGTACCTTGGATCTTTTACTCCTCTGCATATTTTTAGTGCCATGTTTTATCATTTTTACCACAATTTTAGATTGTTCTGTATTTATTATTTTCCTGTTTTTCCCTTTGCATTTAATGTTATTTTTCTTTGTGTTTTTGTATGCTATCCTCTGAGAAATAGATTAAACGAGAAATTTATCCTGCAAATATGTCAGTTTGAAACAAATTACAACTATTAGCTATTTATTTTTCTAATAGGTGAGTAGAAAAGCAAGAAAAGTTTTCAATGCTCAGACAAAGCTTCTTGTTTATGTGCAAGTTTTGACTGAAGGCCAATACTTTATTGTTCCCTTCTGCAATCCTTAAATATTGTTTTGCTGACATGCTCCCATATTTAAATAATGTATAGGAGAAAACTAATTCAGCAAGAACCATGTAGGGGATACATTATTCTCTTTCAGACTTTCTCTCTCACATACTTTTATTTATTCTACATGCATAAAAAAGAGTGAATCAAGAAGCAAAACCGAAAGAAATTACACTATAGGATAGCAGGAATATTTTGGGGTACTTATACTTTTTCTGCACAAAGATGTGGTTTGGCATCAAGTGAGGAAATAACCGAATAGATGAAATAGGATCATCTTTTCATCCTGTAGAAAAGCAGCGTAACAAAATCACTAAAAAGATCCAGGCCGAGGTATAAGTGAGAACGGGTCAGAGCTGCCAGGGCACGTGGAAGCGGCAGCACAAAACTTTCCGTGATCCGTGGAGAGGAGAAGCGGGCTGGGTCAGAAGCCCTCGCCAAGGAGGGAGGCACGGCCTGTTCCGCGGCAGAAAGAGAGGGAAACGCAGAGCCGGGCATGGAGGATGCCAAGGCGGCGAGCGGGAGAGTGAGTGTACGGGGCCACTCACCTGCGCGGCCTCTTCGCCATCCTTCGCGTGCACCATAAAGCAAGCAGAAAGGAACGGGGATGGCCCCGCCGACCAGGAGCGCTCGCTCAATCGAAGCCGCCGGGCGATGCCCGACAGGGGAGTCCGGGGAGTAGGGCGCTGCTTTTTTAGCCCCGGCCCCGCACCGTTCCCCGCACCAGGGGCATGGTCCGACACCCAGCCAAAAACGGCAGGCGAAAGGATCGGGGACCAAGCGAACGGAGCCCTTGTCCGGCTGCCAGTGCTCGGTCCTCCGCCTCGAACGCTTTCCAGAGGCGCCGCCGAGCTCGCGGGGTTTTTGTTGTTGTTGTTGTTTTTTTCCTTTCCCTTTTCGACCCTGCCGCCGAATCTCGCGCCCAGCCTCTGTCCGGAGCCACCGTTTGAATCTGCGCACGCGGACTGACACCCCATTGGCTGCTGCAGAAAGCACGCGACCAAACGAGGGAGCTTGGGCGAGGGAGGAAGGGGAACGGCCAGTAAGAAGAGAAAGGTGGCGGGATACTGGAGAGGTTGGTGAGGGAGGAGGAGCTACTGGCGGGCTGACGCCCAAAGGCTGCTGGGAATGCGAGTCCTTGCCTCACCGAGGGCTAGAGAAAATGAGAGCTTCCACGTGTTTCCAGTGGGCAGCATATTTGCGTTAGCGAATGTGCTATTTTCATTTTTTCACACTGTTTTAAAAGAAAAAGGGTGAGACACATTTTCGGCTTATTTTCGGATTAGCCTCTTACATTGGCTGTATAAACAGAACCGCTCAATTTTAAAGTATGCTTTCTCAATAAACGCTATTTTTTATGAGGGAGGATACAAAAGTCTTACCAAGCTGAAACACCAGTTTAAAAATCCAACAAATGGAAAGAAAAGTAAGCCTCCTTCGAGCCGGAATCGAACCAGCGACCTAAGGATTTCCGTGCGAAATTCCGCCTCTACAGTCCTCCGCTCTACCAGCTGAGCTATCGAAGGGACATGGAATGCGGTTCTTGATGCGTGGCATACAGATGTGCGTTGCCAATAATGACGTTGAGGATAAAGTTTTAAAGTAAGGCCACGGATACAGCTTTATCTTTAATCCTTATTCTGTGGTACCTGAAAATATATTTCCTGACGAGAAGTATGTATCGTGCCTATAAAGTTTTCGACTTTTCAATTCCAGCTTAACGCTAATCAACGATTAAATTCGACGAGATTTGCTTTCCAGCGAACGTACGACCCCTATATCTAGGCATGTACGCCGAAATATTTCTGGCTTTAGTTCACCCTTTCCGCGCTTAAGACTGGGGGCAAAACAAAGCAACCTCAGATAAAGCTGTCGATTTGGCTGTTTGTTTCAAAACTATGCGGCACAATTCCCAGATCCATAGTATACATTTTAAAGAAGACCCGTTTTCTTGTCTTTTTAAAAGCAGATATATAAAACAAAAGGTGTCTTTTCAAATAAAAAAACCCTATGTCTGGTTTTCGTTGTTATTTAGGAACAAATAAAGATAATGACATACACTGCATACTACCTAAAGAAGAAGAAAAAATTTCACCCGTTGGAAACTGCTTTTTCTAAACCAATATTTAGAAATCCAGTTATAATTTAGTTGTGATTGAGCAGTTGCAATGTTTCTAATATAGAGCATAGTTTTTAAAAAAAATATTTTTCTGAGTTTTTAAAATGATCTGCCTATACATGTCGATAAATCTATAATTGTATGTAGATTGTAAAAAAACGTTGGTTAAGAATTATGCCCACCAAGCAATTAATCCAGGATTGTTACATCAATTTTGAGGCAAAGTGGGAGATGGACATGAGATCTCTAACTAGGTAGGTGTTATCCACTTTGCTGGTATGCTTTTCTTTTTTAAGGAAGTATGTCATTGATGCCAAAGTCAACATATATACAATGTTGAGTACAGTAAACCTACATGTTTTCTTTACTCTTAGGATCTTTCTTACACACTCACTAAGTGGTGGCCTTGGTGTCTACACAGAAATCGTTAGAAAAAATTCTTTGTGAAGTGGCTACACATAATTGATATAAATATTAATTTTAAATATGATATATATTGAATATTGATATTTGCCTTTGCTTCCAAAATAGAAAAATTAGCAGTTCCTTCATTTGCTTGATAGGCCAGGATACCTTTTAATTTGCTAGCCTAAAGACACTAATGACTTTCTATGTCTGAAATTAGATTTGAAAGCTAATTAAGTATTTTAATATTGCACTATAATACCACTGACAAATACATTATTCTTCAAAGAAAGCATCTGCTTTGTGCATGTGAAATAAAATTAACCATTGAGTACACCCTCCTCCAAATAATATGTATTTCTGTTAAACAGTCTGTTATAAGCAGATAGTCCTTGACTAACCAGAAGTGGGATCAGAATTTCTGTTGTTAAGCAAGGCAGTTGTTAAGTGAGTCAATTTTACCTTTTTTGCCAGAGTTAAGCGAATCACTGCAGTTAAGTGAATCACATATTAAGTGAGTTGAGTTTTCCCTATTAACTTTGCTTGTTGGAAGTCAGCTGAAAGATCACAAATAGTGACCACATGACCCCTAGACACTGCAAACATCAATAAATACATACCAATTGCCCCAGCTTTGATGTTGGGACACTGTGATGGTCATTAAGTGCAAGGACCAGCCATAAGTGACTTTTTTCAGTGCTGTTGTAACTTTGAAGGATTGCTAAATGAATGGTAATAGTCGAGAACTAGCTGTATGTATATTTTTATTTCTTTGTGCTCAGGACATCATGCTAAAAAAAAATTAAAGAAATTTAAAAAGTATTATCAAAAAACCCAAAAAGTTTTCCACCTGCAATTTCCACTAATAAGACATTATACAATGATAAATAGTCCCTTAGCTCAAGAGCCTATAATGTCTCTTCCATATTCTTCATATGTAGGATGAGGTACTCAGTAATCATTATTACTGAAGATAGTTAAATTTAAGATCAGCCAAGTATTCTATGGGTGGAGATAATCTAGAAGTTCTTTAGGTACATTTCTCCATGTTCAAAAAGGAAAAGTAGGATATACATCTGGATAAACAAATCCACAGGCCCATTTTTGACCACATGTCAATAGTCTCTGAAGTTATTCTAATCCACCCTATTTCTTCATGTATACTTCTATGCTCTCCAATCTATAATGTATATGAATTTAAAATAGTACATGTGATTGTATTGTCCAACTATCAAATTTCCAAATTATAATGTTCCTAAATAACTGGCATTCTGAAACATAGAAACAGCTAAAAGATCTACTTAGGTGTAAAGTTTGAAAGAGATGCAGTTCTGTTTAACAAAGGGATGCCACTGGCACTCCCATTCCCCTATATAAAGGAATTTGTCTTGATGAATGGCATGGAAAGTTGGACTATAATAATCACCACAGTAACTTGATAGGACTAAGAAAAAATTGTTTGGCTTAGATTTTTAATATTGCAATCAAAGAAAATTCAAAATACTGTACAGTAAAATGTAATATAATACACTGTTATAATACACTATTATTACATTACAAATTAAAAAAAAACAAATTAGTACAGCAATCACAAATAAAATTCAAATGTGCTGAATGGCCAGCATTGTGAACATGGTATCATTACTACTCTAGTTTAATTCAATATGTAAAGCACTTGCCATTTTAAAAGATATCCTAAATATATACAGTGCTAATGCTTAATATACATTTTTTAGAAATCCAATTACTTCCAAAAGTGCACTCTTTTCTGGCAATAATCCTGAATAAAATAAAATCTAAAAGTATCAGTTACACTTCAATCTTTTGCTACAATCATGGGGGCAAAGTAACAATTCTGACTTAAAGAATTTTAAATGCAGCACCTTAAAATATAAAAGACTATGAGATAGCAATCAAATTACTGGAAGAAATATTTTTGAATACACAACTCCACCTATCAGGCTACTGATAAAGTTCTAACAACCAGCATATCAAAATTATCTTTAAAAAACCCAGTATAGATTGAGATCGTATGTGTTGTACGCTGAGCTGAATATATGGATATGGTGGAACACTCATCAAAACACTTTGCTAAACTACTGTATTATAATTAAATTCTTTTCTGATGGGAAAAAATAGTCACTTTGATCTTCAAAAAGCTACATTTTCCATATAGCATTATTAGAATAAAAGTATAACGATGCTCTTCTGTGTTTTTTACTAAAACAATGAATAGAAAGCATACCTCAGGAAATCCTATATCCTATTTCATATAACATACTGTTATTTTCAACCAACTGATTAGAATTTTTATTTTTAAAGTTGCAGAAGAAAAATAGAACATAAGAAATATTTTTTAAAATCAGAATCATTTTTTTCTCTTGTAAATAATGAGGTACAAATCTTCAAAAGTTAAAGAAGACATAGTCCAGCACATAGGATGTTATTTTTAATTGCACATGGTCTATGTTTAAGTTTCCAATAAATACAGAACTGTAACAAGGGGATATAATGTATCATAAAATACATTTACATCTAAATTAAAACCTGCAAAATGCCTTAATGCCAGAAATTTCTAAAATGCATTTTATTTTTATTTGCATTTTTCCCTCTGGTAACACAGAGGCTATTCTCTTAGTAAACCAGTACACTGAATACTGCCAAGCTTCTGTTGTACTAATATTTATATTATTATTTACAGAGAAAATTGGTTTGCTATTTAATAACAAATTTGTTTAACCTGAAAGGAACAGCAGTCTGACTTCAAAAAATCATGATCTTCCAGTTATCAAACTGGATATCATTCCCTTCAAGAAAATTGTGATACAGTTATAGTTATGCTACTTATTTCTTAAGGAAATTCAGTTCAGACATCATTACTATTTCTTTTGCCAGATCCAACATTTTTCTCCATTAATTATTTTTGTATTTGATTAAATTATGAAACAGGCAATACTACAGCAAGTTATATGAACTTAAGCTTACTGAAATTCAGCAGTTTAGCTGCAACAAGATGCTATTACAGTCAGTGGTTTAGAGCATATATTTGTGCACCTCAGTCTCATCAACTTTGATAGCCTACACTTTGTGTGCACAGTTGTAATATTAAACCTTAATATGTAATGTTTACCAAGCATTTACAGATGCAGCCGAAAAATTCACATAGCTCCTAAGTCTTTAATAGTTAATTTTTTAAAATTGGGCGCTTCAAAAATTTGTTGTCACACAAAGGAAAAGATACAAAAATGAAGAATGTATTCTCTGCCTAGAAAAAAAAAATTAAGAGTATTCCCTAAAGAAAAATTTCTACGGAAAGGATACTTAACTCTTAGTCAAACCAACCAAATTAAAATTAAAAAGCTACTTGTACCTCTCCAGCTTCATAACTTATCCTATTCATACATGAATTTTCAGTAAGCGATACTGATCACATTCTGTTTATTCCCTAGAATCATTATTCTATTTCTTCATTACCAAAAAAGTTATTCAACTGTCAAACCATTTTAACAATTTACATCCAAATCAATACAAAATAGCCATTGTTTTTATTCAGAGTCCTAGAAATGTAAGCCCTATGGAAACGCTAACATTGCCAAAAAGTATTTTCTTCACAACAGCTCTAACACCATAACTCCAAGCATTATATGACAGAAGCCAGATTTTTTTAAAAGGATTTCCAATGTTGATGTCCTGTTGCTCAGGAAAAGTGCTGCTGCTTTCTTGTTTATATCAGCCAGCTTATTCTCTGTTACATGCTAGTTTTGAAATTTAATTTTGGACTTAGCCTGTCCAATTCTTCTTACCCTATGAATCCCTTATGAATGCACAACTGGTTTCTTGGTGTCATAGCCACTTGGTTGTGTATTTGCTAGCAGTTTATAGTAGTTTTCTGATTATACAGGCATCTTATTCGGTATGGCCAGGATCAATTTTAAAACTGTATATTGACATATTTTACTTCTTAAAGAGCAAAATTATATATTTAAAAATACCCATTCATGAAAGTGTGGTTTGAAGGCTTTATACACAAATAGTGCAATAGAAGATAAAATCTGGAGGATTCCCTTAGGATAAAAGACAAATGGTATGTGAATGGATAAGTTATTCAAGTGAACTGAGGCAACTGTATCTCTAAGTAACTTTCCCACATTAAAAAAAATAAGCCTTCCCTTTTTGAGGGTATTTAATCATAGCATTCCTTAGTAATTTTGTGTGATTGTAACTGCAAAAAGTTTAAACATACTTTAAGAGTACAAGTATTTATATTATAAACTTATAGACAGAAAAAAGTCATATGTACCCAAGCACTGGATTCAATAACTATGAACAAGATTTATTTCCTATACTTTTATATATTGTCTTTCACCCTTTCAAGTTTATTTTTATCAGATGTAGTAGTAATAATGCACATAAATAGAAATATGCAGAGGAAAAAAGTGCAACATTAGTATCAACATAAACTTCTGCTTTTACTGAAGCAAAAAGTGTCTCTTTCCTAAAAAGTAGATCTGGTGAACATGCTGCTTAAAGTGAATCCAGTTTAAGTAAAGTGGTGTATTACAATAAAAGCTTTAAGTATGTCCTAGATGTAAGTAATTTAAAAGGAGTTTTTTTATTAATTCACTGAGAAACCCTTGATGAAAGTTCTGTTAAATTTGATTAATCCAACATAGGAAACATTAATAGGGATCACAGATAATCAATACCTACTTGTAAAATGTTCCTGAATCAAATCAAATTCTTACTATTCTGTTCTTAAAATGCTTGCATTTTATTGTCTTTGATCATGTAAAAACATAATATAGCACTTTAGCAACTCAAAACAAAACATACTATCACTTGCCAATAAAGCAAGGAATTATAGCTCAGACATCTTTATTTTATGTTTCTTATATACTATCTTCCATATCTTCCTTTACAATTTTAAAGAACTATCAGTAAATGTACTTCAGCATTTTGAGTTATCTAACAGATATAAATTTGATTTCAAATGTCAAGTATAAGCAAATGTTGTTTAATGAAATATGGACCAATATCTGACAAACAAGTGCATTGTCAGGTTTTATTTTCACATATCAAACTGAAAAAATATCTTAATTTCATAGGGGCTGGAGGATTAAGACTTTAATGGAATTAAAATTACAAAAAAAGAGAGATAACCCACAACTACAGCAGATATTTTTTTTCTCAGTGCTTTTTCTAATAACTAATATACAGGTAACTGAGAGCTAACCTGGCAGCAGAATGTCAAATTAAAAGTTACTGTCTATCACACACTTGCTATCATGCAATGAGTAACATATAATCTTTGAAACATACAAGATTCAGTGACTAAATTAATGTGGTCCAGCCAACAAACTACATTTGCACAGTAATCTATTGTTGATATCAGCTGTTAAACTTTTCATGAATGATCCATTGGCTCAGTTGTATTAGTGATTTCTGCATCTTGGCTATCCATCTCTTCAGGCTCTTCAACAGAATTTCCTTTTTGGGCTTTTGATCTTGCGGAGAATGGTGCTGCCAATGCATTTGACATGTTACTATCAGTTATTTCTGTATTCAAACGACCACTGCCACTTGATAAAGTAAATGATTCAGTTAAACTCATTTGAGGGCTCTTTGTTTTAACTGATGAACTTGTTGCCTCTAATTTCCTTTGAGAAAAATCATTTGTTGCCAATTGCTCTGTATTTTGATCTCGCAGATGTCTATCCATTGATGCTTGAATTGAAGAAACCATTTCCTGCAATTTTTTCCGCTGTGCCTCAATTAAATTAGGATCAAGTTGTCTACTATCTCTCATTGTTCCTACTCCAGGAGCTATCCGTATAAGTTCACTATTTCCAGAATCACCTGTGTACATGGAAGGGTCCAATTTAGCAGAATTGGTACCGAAATCTGTACCTGTGTTTTGCTTTCTTCCAAGTGGAGCTTCCCTAACTTTTGGATGAAGCTGCTGGCTACTGGCTCCACTGCCTAGAGAATGGCCTTTTCCTTGAAATGCAGTTACATTGTGGAGTTGCTCTGATTTCTTTTTAACTACTCCACCACTACCTAATTTTAGCAATCCATGTGAAGGACTTGCTTCCCTGCTTCTTGAAGAAGCCTCTGCTCGTACTTGATTTAGTGCCTCTTTAACCAAGTCTTCCACATCAGAACCTACAGGGAAATGACCAGCAGCATCCACACAAAGTTCCAATCTATCTTCTGTTGCATTGTATACAAAGGTCTTGCCAGGCAAGTGTGGAAAAGTACAGTGTTCACCATCAGCCAGACCTGCAAGAGTAATAAAAATGCATATTTATGACTTTTAATAAAGCTTATAAAATCATGAAATATAAAAAAGTATTATTTATATACACCCAAATACATTAAAAAAAATAAAAAATGAAAAAGACTGGCTAAATAAGATTCAATGCCTTAGTGACACATGGATGTGGATTTTGCTTTTTAACATTCATTGACTTTAAACCTGGAAATTTTATATAGCCATAACAAAGAGTATATAAAAATACATACTTGAATTAAATACTATTTTATCTTTTTCCTAATGGTATTTACTTTTTCAGAAAGAACACGATAGTCTAAACTTCAGTGAAGAATGTGTGATAGACAACCTGTACAACACAATAACAATATGCAATATTGAAAATGGAAACATTTTAATTAATAAATTCTGTCCATTAAATTAAGGTGAAGATTATAAAAATAAAACATCTAAAACGTATTCTTTATTCATTTTTTCTGAGCAGTAGAAAAGAAAGTCAGAAAGTCGTGAGGGAGGAAAGTATCGGGGAAATACAGCTCTAACACCAAATTCAGTTCCTGTTCTTCCCTTATAAAGTTTGTGGGCAAATATATTTATGGGATAGGAACCAATATGGCTAAGGAAAGCAGACAATATTATCTTTCAGCTTATGCCATCTTGCACATTATATGCCGTTATAGAGACATATAATGTCTCCCTCACCTTAGCAATAGCAGAAGTGATAGATAGATGAATCCTATTACCAAATAATATCAGCACATCCAGTCTTCAGATCCTTACGTTTTATAATACATTTGTCTTCCATTTTAATTCTATCACAATGTCCTTTTCAGTTCTTGACTTGAATTCATTTTTCAGATTTTGGTTCTCGATAAAGAACTTCAGCATACAGATAATTAGACATATCAGTCTAAGGTAGTTAACACCAAAGTGTTAAATATATAAAGCACAGCATGGTGGAAAAGATACATTAACATAAAATTAGAAAGTATACCCATTGTTTTCTTCATTATATTGTAGAATACACCACCCTGCTGGAACAAATGAGGAAGCCCCTTTGCATAAGACCAAACATCTTCCCCTGTGAATATAAAATAAAAATTAATTCAAGAAACAGAACACAGATAACTTTTTCAGTTATACCATCATGTTTTTTAAAAATCGGGATGATGTGCTCTCTTAATTCTTTATAAAAAAACTGACACTGGAATCACACTGTATTTTAACTGCAAGCTCCTTTGAAAACACTGCAAGAAAGGAACATATAAATATTTCAAATTAATGCATGATACAGATATGTAAAGAATTCCACTTCTAAATGTCTTGATTAAGCATTTGCCCTTGTAGAAAGTTAACACCCACCCTTTTCCTAGAAGAATGAAATATTCTAGGAAATATTAAAAAGGCAGAATATTATACTTCCCTGGATGAGAAAAGGAGAAACATGCTCTTGGAAAGCAGCCCTCACCTTTGTTAATAGCCCCAGAAAGACTGAGCCATCCTATCTACAAAACAAAAGATGTTTAGCTCCAGGGTGATAGGATTAGCCCTCACTCAGATCCAAACAAGGACAAAGCCATTAAGCCATAATAGGAATTGCCCAAAGCCCCTACATTACATCACCCAGCAAGATTCAACCGAACCTGGGACTCAAGACAACCTACAAAGTTACTCCTGCATGTCCCCATGGGAGTCTGACAACCAATCAGAATACATTTCTTACCACAGGAAGCAAGTTCAAAGCCCAACAGAGTGTATAAATCTCTCTCACACACACACCCATGTGCTCCATTGTGCCCAGGACTTCAAACCCCATGTGGTCCTGTCCACCATTAAACCATCCTTCCAAGCAGTCTCCATGTTTCCAGTGTCTTTCTTCCCACTTAGAACTGAACCCAGATGGACATTTCTTCCAACAACACTAAATAACCCAACATGTTAGTACATGCTGCTCAATTGCTTCCACTTGGCTCCAGACCAGGGATGTTACTTTGATAGCTTGTTTACTGTACCATATGAACTAAGACCTCTTGCTTGACTCTCAAACCAGAAATCAAAAGCTCAAAGGAAATTTCCAAATCAGACTTGTTAGGATTAACCAGGGAGCAACATTTGGCTATTGCATCTAAACATTTAACATTAAGTTAGGGTTTTGCATTTTTAATCCATCTATAAAGTATAGTTAAGCTGCTTAGAATGTTGCTTGATAGGAAGTAACATCTAGTAGGCCGCCAAATATGACATTGATGGAGGCTTATTTTCTTGCATTGCTTGTCCCACATTTTCTGTTATATTACTTGCTCTGCAGCCTGAAGCACTTACATAAAGTTCAGGAGAGAGAATGCATGTGTATGTTAAAGCTTTCCTATCAAGCCTTCCTATGATTCTTTAAATGGTGAAATTTATGTTAATAGCCTATTTTTCTAATTTTTAAAGCTGAAATTTCCTTTTGGTACTAAAATAGAACTGTTTAAAATGCTTGAGGTTGCTGCAGCAGTTGCAGTAATGTGTCTCCCATATTAAACTTCCCTCTGGGATGTGCACTGCAAAGCAGAATTTGTTCTGCATATTTGAAACATGTTTTTTCCACAGAAAACTGCTGCTAGTTTATCACTGTAGTGCACAGGATCCTCAAAATTTTACTAAAAGATGGCAGGTACATTTCTTAAGTAACAATAAAAATGGAGCTATTGAAACAGTAGAGATAAACCTGGATTATATTGATTGAACAGAAATAATGCCAGGGACTCTAATACGAAAAGACTGAATCGTAATCATAATATATAGTTTTGGGGAAACGTT
>JANHFL010001159.1:155451-175525 GCA_032468155.1 Oxyrhabdium leporinum | reverse complement strand
AGCAAGCAAGCAAGCAAGCAAGCAAGCAAGCAAGCAAGCAAGCAAGCAAGCAAGCAAGCAAGCAAGCAAGCAAACAACTTTCTCTTCCTGACATCTTTTCAACTTGCATTCAAGAGGAAAAGATGATTCCAGGAAAAGGACTGAATTTTTATTGAAAATATGTCTCTGGAGATTCTCAGTCATCCAGATCATTGAAAATATGATTTTATTTGAAAGAATAAAATTGTTCTTCTCTCATAAGCTTTCAATTCATAAGATTACACAATGAAGCTTCACTTTTAAAAAAAAATTGCACTGCTTTATTTATATTGCCCGGATTGGAAAACCCGTTTGAAATTAAAGAACACAAACGGTGTCACAAGAGGGGTACTAAAAGGAAGTACATTCTTGGAGAGTTTTCTAGAAACCTGAGACCATTCTAACATTATCCAAAGTTCTGTTTTTAATTCCAAGAATATAATGCTTAAGAGACATATATCAACCAGCTTTCTATATATCATACCGCCTGCAACAAGTTATAAGAGCTGCAAAACATTAAATTAATCTGTTAATATCACCATTAATTTAAGTGAAAAGATTTCCTAAAAGATAATTCCTCGTAGATTTGGCCAAATAGCAGATAGTGCTTAATAAAACAAAAAAACTTATGTTAATACATCAACTTTGCGAATATAAATTTAGAGCAATTTTCAGATTTAAATGCATATTTTAAGAATACTAATTCCCCATGGAGCTGAATTCCTTATAAAAAAAATATAAACCACAAACATGCCCCATGTTGTACAATGAACAACAATGTACAATGTACATTAATATTATACTTTAAATAAACTGAGATAAAATTTGTGCTGAATATATCAGAAAGTATTTTAACACCTCACATTATGAGAATTATATCAGTGCTTCATAAATAGCATTCAAGAAAAAGTGAAATAAAATAGGGGCTTTGTTTAAATTTGCAACTAATAATTTTTCCAAGTTTCATTAAGGCACAGTCCTTCTCTAAAAATAATTATTTCAATGAGTTCAATCTATACAGGATTGCCATATTATTTAATATGAAAATGCTCCTAACCTACAGTAACCAGTATGGTAAAAGACAGAAGTGTTTTTATTATTACTAAAGAACTTATCTGGACAATTTATATTTCTAGTTGTGCAAATATTTTTATACTTATACTTTATACTTACAAAGAAGGAGATTAGTATTGCCTTACCCATAAATGTTGCAAGAAGACACAAAGAGTACATTTCCTTGTCTATTTGCTCTTGAAGTTCCTTGGAAGAAATTCGGCTAGTAACAGCAATATCATCATGCTTCACAACATGAGCTAAGTGTACTGAACTAGCCTGGTTACTATCTTCCTTCCCTTTAAGAATCTCTATGGTTATTCTATCTCCATGTAGCAGAGGAACAGGTTCATTTTCTTGCCCTTCCTTAGGTGGCAGCAGCTCCTTGGGAGGAAAGCCAAAACGAATACATTGCAAATGTGGAAGAATATTAAATTCTCTAGCTATGCTTTCCTGCAATTCTAGAAATGTTGTAGTGGATTTCAAAGTGAGCATGGTCTGTCGCCCATCATTTGTTGTTATGCGAATTTTCTTTTCTTTCGTAGATATTGGAGAATAAGGAGTCTTGGTGGGAGTAGCAGGTGCAGAGGATGACCCATCAGGAATAGTACCAGGAGACACAGTTCTAGCTGGGCCTTTTTGTACTTGCTTCCATTTTTCAGTTTTTCGTTTTTGCATTATAGGTGCCTGTTCTGCAATGTTTTGTTGAATAGTTCTTTCAGTTTTACTCATATTCAGTTCTTCTTTGTGCAATGTTTTTGTTTTCTGTCCAGTAAGAATAATTTTGGTTGGAAGCTGAGATGCCAAATCTTGTCCTTGTTGCATATCATCGGCTCTTCGGGCATGAGCACTATCAATGTTTACAGGAGTGTAATCATCAGGGTTCTTTTTGGCTGTTTGATGCAGAATTGTATTGACAACTTTCTGGACAAGAATCTCACTACCAAATTCTCCAGGAAAGTGCTTAGTAACAAGCTTCATTGCAACATCATATACATTGCTGTTCAGAGATAGATCACTTTCATATTGGAACCAATACACTGTCTCTCTTACCACTCTCCCACCCCACTCTAAAGTAATAGGGAAAGCTTCAGGGAGGTTGTCATATTCTTTGCCTTCCCAATAATGTTTGAATCCACAACCACATTTGCCACCTGTTGATCTAGTGTTAGTTCTGTCCCCATCCAAATATACAACAGAACCATCACTTCTCACACGACGCACCAATGTGCCATGACACCAGTTACAGGCAGTCAGACTACTCAAACTGTAGTCTGGTACCAGTACATCCTTTACAGGATTATAAGAACATACCAAACTGTTCAGAGGAAAACTGTAATTTTTATCAGGTCTTAACTGACCATGGGTACTTTTTGCAAGATTATACAGCTTCCCTCCTGGAGCTAGCCATTCTGGAGGAACATGAAGTTCTGAAAGAGCACAACAAATGAGACACTTGTGAAGTCGGTTGTCCATAACTGCCTTTTTAGCAGCTGCTGTAACATCTTCAGGCTGAACCCCTATCACACCAGTCCGCCGATAGAAGTACTGATGTACATCAGCTACTAAACTGGGATGAATGCCATGCTTATCCATAAAAACTTCCTCCATGGCTGCAACTAGCCTCATCAAGTATTTATCATGCAAACTTCTGTCTCCTCCAATCACACAGCTACCATCGTCTTCCAATTTGATATACTTTTTAATAAGGTCTTGAGGCACTCCCCAAGCTTTAGGAAGTAATTTCATAGGCAATTTAGGCAAAGCAGCACCTTTTATTCCAACCAGAGGAATATAATGATTACGCCCAGAACTACTCCAGGCAATACAAATTGGTTTGTTCAGCATGCCATCTTTCCCCATGCATTTTTCTTCTGGTATCAATCCAGGAAGGAATGTGGCAGAATAGTCCCCTGAACTACGCATTCCACTCAAGGAATCCAAGAGAATGATGGGCCGATGTAAAACATTGGCTAGTCCAAAAATGTGGATGTTTCGAAGACCCATTGGCACACCCTCAGGAGGAATAAATAAGGGGTCACATTCATTGATTATGTCTTCCCATTCTGCAGCATCAATAAAGTCATGAAAAAGAGCTTTATAGCGGCTGAGATTCTCCATAAAGTGCTTCTTGAGATTCTCCCTCAAAGCATGCCAGAAGAGTTCCCTACCCACTAGCGCTCGGGAAATTGCATGGACTAAACAATGGCCATCACCATCCACGTGGACTGGGATGAGGCACTCCTGGCTATTATTAGCCTTCTTAATATCCTCCAAGGTGTCCTGCAGGTACAGGAGGCTACCAGAGCGATCTTTTCCATATCCTACAGTGTCAACATGCTCAGGCTCGATAAGAAAGGCACGGTCTCCAAGAAGAGCACAGTCAAAAACATCTCCTTGGTTCATCTCAGTTAGCAGTTTAGCTTTGCCCGTCTGTTTGTCCATGCCATAGCGGGCCAGAATGGGCGACAGCAGCTTGCAGTGATAGTTTGACAGGCCCATAACTTTTACCAGCTCGGTGTTCTTTCTAGGGGGCCCCGCCCCACTCACTCCTAGCAGTGCGTTCCGCAGCAAATTGTGCAGCACCAAGTCGGGATCCGTCACCTCCTCCACTCCCAGCAGCTGCCGCTGTTCATGACGCTGCCCACAGTCCGTGCACTCGATGCTCCCGCTGCTTAGAGGCCCGTGCGCCGGAAAAAACAGGCGCGCCTGACACTTGGGGTCAGGACAAGTGCCCGAGAAGATACGCCGGTCCTTCTTCTTCGGGACCAGCGTTGCCACTGGCTGCTGCTCCTGCTGAGGCGGCTGAGACATCTCTTCGCGCCTCCTCCTTCTCCTTCGCCTGCCTGCCTGCCTGCGGCTGGTCCCTCTTTTTTCACTTCTTTCGGTACGCACCCCCTCACAGCTTCATCCCCGCTTTTTCCACCAGCACGCACAGAACCTGACAAAACTCGCCCTCTTCTTATTACTCGGGACAAATCCAGCGGCGAACACGTAAACCTCCGGTACTACCGCTTACTGCCTCTTCACTACCGTGGCCGTTGCCCGCGACGTAACGGCCTTTCCCCTCCCTCCTTCCATGCAGACGGCGCAAGCGCAACCGGCTAAGGCAGATTGGAATTGTAGTTTTCTTTTACAAGGAAACCAAGTGGCGTGGTATCGAATGGGGTTAATCGGAAACTACTACTACCGGCATGCAACACCGTACAGGAAAAACTCGAGAGAGTGTGAGAGAGAGAGAGAGAGAGAGAAAAAAAAATGTTTTTCAACAAAGACGACTGGGAAATGTAGTGTTTCCGTTTCAAAAAAAACATTGGAGCTTCTATGAGAATGGAAACTGAAATGAATATTTCCTAGAATGCCTTGCTGTTGTCTCGTGATTATTTTCGTAATTTGATGTAAAAAAGTTGTCTAGCTAGTGTGAAAAACAACATTTTTCTCATTGTCAGTCGGTGTGAAGGGTATCTAAACCGGTTTAACTGTTTTGCCAATGTAAGGATGATTATTGTATCACTCAAGAACTGTTTAGCGGATTCAGCAGCCACTATTAAGGCAAGGATAATTTTTGTACTACCTCTGGTGTGTTAGTTCCAGTTTTTATTGCAGTTCCCATCAGATATATATACTATATACAGGTACTCAGGAAACAGTTGATGAAATAGACATGTCATATGCAATAATATATTAATCCTGCCACAGAAAAATGCCACAGAACTGTTTATTAGATTGATAAGCAGTGTAGAGTAGCAATGAAGGCCTTAGAAAAATATTTATAATATTCCACCATTATTTTTTTTTACAAATAACTCAAAGCAGCAAATATTTCCAATACATTTTCCTCCTCCTATTTGCCCCACAACAACTCTGAGTTGGGCTGAGAGAAAGTGACTAGCCCAAGATCACCCAGCTGGCTTTCATGTCTAAGGCAGGAGGGTTTACCACTTTCTAGCCCAGCGGCCTCCATCCTTTGGGGCACCGGGGACCAGTTTCTAGGAGAGAGATTTTTCTGCAGACTAGAGGGGGTGTGATTTCGCATGCTGCCTGCATCCCATGGATGGGGCTTCCCTTGTTTGCGTGGCCCAGTTTCTGGCATGCCATGGAACGATGCTGGTCCATGGACCCGGGGTTGGGGATGTTCTACCTATTGCCTTCACCACTAAACTAAACATGTCATAATGTGCCTATATTTACAAAGAACAGAATCATGCAAGCAATGGCTTTGTGTCATTATGGAAGTGAAAGTTGGATTTTGAAACAGGATAGAAAAAATATTGATGCTTTTGAATTTTGGTGGTAGAAAAAACTCTTAAGAAAATCACAGCTATTCAGAAAAAAAATTATGGAACAGGTCAATCTAGAGTACTCACTTAAGGCATATATAACCAGGTGCAAATTATTGTATTTTAGAGGCATTATGCAAAGACCTAGCTCACTGAGAAATCTATAAAGATAGGAAAGATGGGAGGATAGACAAAAGGAAAACCAGAATAAAAATTGAGGATTATAGTAGCAATTGGTGTACAGTGGAAGTTTTGAAGGACCAGGTTGAAAATAGATGGTTTTGGAAAAAAAGCTATGAAGTTGCTGAGTTGACACCAGCTTGATGTTACACATTCAGTTAATTAATATACTCCTATTTATAAATTTTATACTTAAGATTACTCTCTCTAATCAAAGATTGCAATCAATCTTATATTAGAGTTGATAACAAATACTTATTCATCTCTGTTCAGTTCAAAATTCTCAGCAAGCCTTGAAACTATAGGTTTAGATGTTATTTGTTGGAACTAAATACCAAACACCAAGCCATCCTTAAGATACTTTCTAAATCTCACATTGGCTTTTTTGTGGACATTACTAAGCCAAAATAGTTTTTCTTTCAAATGCTGCCATTGGTGTCAGTGTTACAGCAATTGTTATGATGAATAAATTAGGTTAGGAAGACAAACATCAGTGGAACCAGAAATAGTTTCATGGGATATATTTTTATAAAGTATTAACTACAAAGAAAAAAAAGCCAATATGCTTTATGAAGGAATTGGAAAGTATTTTTTTCAAAATAATTTTAAAAGGGATGTCATAAAGTGGCTTTCAAAAATATTTCAGATGGAGTTGGGTTTTTTTGCTTTTTCAATTATGTTTTTCTATATATTTGACAAGTCATATTTTGCAGCAACATTGTGGTTTTTAGTTAGATGCGTAGCTCCAGTTCAAGATTCAAAAAATCCCATTTAAACCTTTTTCCAGTTTCAGTATTTCTTTACCTCATCCCTGTGCAACACTCAGCAATGTAGAGTTACTGTTTGCATGCTATCCCTTTTAACCTGTTTTCTTTAGTTTCTTTTACTTAATTTTTTTTTACTTTTGCAAACTTTGTGTTAGTTCTTCAAAATCTATTCATCCCTCTTATTGTGTTATAAAATTATGTTAATATAATTTTATTAAAGACTGCCCTTCCCATCTGTGTCCACCACTAGCTGGCTGGGAATTATGGAAGTTTAACAGATTTGGAAGCATCACACTGGAGAAGGCTCAGCTTAGTACAGGCAGTGTTACTTGTGATGTTATCCCTGGGTCCCCTTCAGCTTATTCCTTTTGTAAGAGGCGAATGAATGCAAAGTGTATTAAAAAAATGTTTGTTTCCTTCGCTTACAGGAAGCAATTGATCTATCCTGAGGCATCTGAGTTTTTCAAATGAAGCCAACTCACAGTGTCATGGCAATATGGCCATTTGCTTTGGCAGTATCTAGTCCAGTTTGCCTGGAAATATAATAATATGTTTCTTTGTAGGATAGCACAGATACAGTTCTATATAACATAAGGATTAGATGTAAGCTGCTATAAAACAGTTATAATCCACTTGCCATAGTGTTCACACTATGCACTTGATGGCCTTCATTCTACTCCTTATTCACACACAGAAAAATAATGTTATTAACCTTATCATGGCTATTTTAAACACAATCAATGTACAACTAACTGAGCATAGTGGTACTGTATTAAGTATAAGCCACAATATGTATCAATGCAAGCTTAATAGAAATATGACAAACATGAATATGATATCTGCAGGTAAGGTACATTATTATATTCCAAATTCTTTCTTAGAGGTAAATTAAATGTACTAATCAGCAGTGTGAAGTACGATAGTAATCTTCAAAGTAATAATAAAATCTGCTTTGGGTTCTTTTGTGAATATATTCAATGATCTCAGGAAATAAGGAATCTATTACCCCTGAATGACCTTGTTTGTTTTCATCTAGATTACTTTTTGTCCTTGTCCTCCCAACTCCCACTCTGCTGCTTTTCTGTTTTACACAAAATAATCAAGAGAAATACTGGCAGTTTCTGTTACCAGGACACAAAAGAGCCAAGAATTCCATTAGGAAATTATGAAGTGAGTGGCTGAATCTTTTCCCACCTCCAAGAATGTAAATAAAAAGAAGTATTCTCAAAAGTGCAGCTAAAGACAGGCCTCCGGATAGTAGTTTCTCACTCTTGTGTCAAATGTCCAGCAAGAGAAAAGACAGTATTTTGAAGGCAGAAAAATGACTCTATAAAGCACGGGTGTTAAACTCAATTGTGTCAATGACATATCATGATGTTTTTTGCCTTTGCGGAGCCGGGGTGGGCGTGGCCTGCTTGTGATGCATCTGGCCAGCGGGCCGTCAGTTTGACACCCCTGCTATAAAGGAAGCCAGCAATCAATCATTTTACAAGTTGTAACTGTGCTGTGACAGGTGCAGTATTACCTTTGCCACTCAATTTGGATAGAAAAATCACCATTATGTTCACTCTAACCCTGGTATCTGATGACACTGCATCAGTAGAACCCAGAGTCAGGAAAGACTGCAAAATTAAATCTATTGGAGTCATAAAATTCTTGTTTAATTGTTAGGATGAGCTGAGCTACAGAAAATAACAGATAACTTGTTAAAGAATACACTGCACAGTTATTCCATATGTTGGGAACATCATTTTCTCTATATAAATATATCTCAGGAGAGCATATACTAATAGAGGTTTTTGAGACAAGAATATTTTAAATCTTGGAAAAGATTATATAATCTCAGGTTATCTGAAAAACAAGAGATATGAAAGATTATGCAAATATTAAGTTAGGAAGAATACCAAAAGGAGAACTCTTCAGCAACAGTTCTCCTTTTGGTATTCTTCCTAACTTAATATTTACATAATATTATTTACAATATTTAAAAGCAACTTCTGCTATCCAAAATGGAGAAGTCCATTTTTCTGCACAATTCAGACAGACTAATCAAAAAAATGCTTTACAAGCCTTGATACAGCCTTGTCTTCCAGGACAAGGCACTTGCTATGCTATAATATGACACACAGGATTGCACCTACAAGGTCTTCTTCCTCCCGGAGGTATTCAGCCCAAGTTTTCAAAGAGTACCTTTGGGAACCCTGATTGTGCTTCCAATGCTGCCCTGCTCTTGGATTATGGTAAGACTGATGGATGCGTTGAAAAGAGAAATGTAAGCAAAGCTTTTGCCCTAGCTAAATTTCTGTATATTTTGTATACTGAAAAATACCATAGGATTTTCATCTTAGCAAGGTTTAGTGTTCTGTTTTCAGTCCTAAAAGATGAAACATATCAACTTACTCCCTTTGCAGACAGGTTTTGCCCTTCATTTGGAAGCAGTTGAAATTTTCTTCACAATTGTAATCATGATAGTATTTTTATAGTTGCCAAATTCTGCTGTGTTACTAGCAAATAAATGATGAAACTTGGAAATGTACCAAATTCTTTTTATCATTTCCAATGTTTCTGCTATTGCTGTTGATTATTATAAAATTGTATAACTGTTTTCAGTTTATTAACTACCTGATACAAATTAAGTTGGGATAATATTTTTTTAAGTTAATTTGCTCTTTGGTTATGGACTAAAATAAATGATCTGAACTGATCCAAAGTGATTAGGATGCTATATTCTAATTTATAAAATATATTTATACTTAGCTTTTACCCTATATTGACTGCCAGATTGGCACTTCACAATTAAATGAATGGCTCAGAGATACCGTAATTAAGTTTCAGATATACTAATCTATTTTTTGCTTAATCAAAGTTTATTAAACTATAGCTTAGTGATTTTATATAAAATGAGTTAAGATGCTTAAGGGAAATGTTTTGTCCTTTGGGAAAAAAGGACGTGTGAGTACTAATGAAATGAACAATCATCATGGCTCAATGGATCAACATCCAGTTACACATATATAGAACATTCCCCAAGGTTTCTGGATTCAAACGTGATGAGTCTAATATATAAAAATATACACTTTTCTTTTACCATCTAACATATCTCAAACAGTCAGCATATAAGCAGCAAGTAAACTCAATTCTCCCTCTCGCTATGATGTCATCTAGCTTGGTAACAAAACACCCAAAAGAAATCAGAGAGCACCAAGAATCCAACATTACCTCAAACTTTTTACCTGTATAAAAGAGACCATACTGAGAGGGTCCTAAATAAAGTTGGGGAAAGCTAGCACAGAGTAAAGAGGTGTTGTCTTAAACTCTCTTTCCTGTTTTTCAGCTTTCTAATTGAGACCATCTTCAAAAGCTGTCCTCTGTCTGTCCCTACAACTAAGAAACCAACTTGATCTTTGAGCAGTGACACAGCTGCTTTAGGCAGCTCATTTTGCATGACATTAAACCATTATAACTTAATTATTACTGTATCTTGAAAGAACAATAAATGGGGAAGAACTTTTGAATATTCTGCTTCAGATGCCAAAGCACCCAAACTAGGCTTATATATTATCCAGTTTGATTTAGGGAGAGAGAGTCCATCTCATAGTACAGATATTCTTTGGTTAGCACTGCTGAGTAAAGTAGGCGGGATGAAGAACTTGTGGAAATATACCATAATATTTATGGGACTTTCCACCCAAGAGGTAGCTTGCCATGTCTAGGCCCTGGACCTTAAGAAAGAGCAAATGAAAGCTTTTGCCATATGGATTCTGAGATCATTAATAGTGCTATTAGTCAAGTTCTAGATGAAATGTTCCAGGAATGGTCAGCAAGCAAAAACCCACATACTGTATTTTGGATACATGATGCCAGCAGATGATGGACTAGAAAAAATATGCTGGCAAGGTTGAGGAAAACACAAAGGAAAGACAATGGTTAAGTTGGATGATATGGATCAGATTAATGTGTTGTCCTTAGAAGAGGTACTAGCTATTAAAGATGGATCAAAATGGTGAGCATTTGCCAACAGAAATTGATCCCAATTCAATGGTAATAAAACAGATGAACAGGTGCCTTCATTTGTTGCTTGCAATTTTGTTTTTAAATGGTCTATCTGGATAATTTAAATTGTCAAGTGTTTTTCTGGTGCTATTTAATGCAAACTGCCTTAAAATAGATGTAAACGGATTAGGTATTTATAAATGAAAATTAAAAATGTGAGACAGCGAATTCTTAGCCTCTTGTCATTTTTAAATTTCTGCTGGGGCTCTTGCGATTTTCACAGTCATTGCTGATATTGTATGAAGCTACTCTATGATGGATGACGGACTTACTGCATTTTGCCAACCGTACTAAAAACACACAGATTTTAAAAAGAAGATAGATACCAATTTCCCAAGCTCTGAACCTGAACTACTTCGCAGCAGTTTCTGCTTTCGCCCAAAAGCAGAACTCCTTAGTCGTGGCAGGTATCCGCCAGGGGGCGAGAGGTCCTGCCGAGTTCGTGTCAAAGTCACATGAATCCAACGTTGGAACGCGTCCTCGTGTGACCCTGGCACGGCTCTTGTACTGGGAGAAAGAAACCTCATGGCGTCTCTGGCTGTTGTTCCCACAGCAGTCGGAGAAGGAGCCACCGCAGCCGCCGCCACCTCCCGGCGCGGTGCAAAGAGAGAAAGGTTCGTACGCAGGGCAGGATTTTGCTGGTCTTTTTTGTCCAGCGCTGACCAGAAACCGCGGTGAGCGAAAGCTTCGGACGGGAGAGCGGCGGCTGGTCAGAATCAAAGCCCTCCTATTCCCCCCCCCCCCCGGCCAAAGGGTGGAGAAAGCAAGCTCCACCCTGCGCAGGCACGGGGCTAGGGAGCGATTGGGCGCGTCTCTCCAACAAACTAGCTAAGGGACGGCGCCTCAGGTTACGGCGGCTATCTGACGACCGCGTGGGGGGAAGGAACATTTGTGCCCTGGGTCGGGAACCCTCGTCAAGCCGAGAAGCGGCCGGACTCGCATCGGGTGGTTTGTATTTGAGGCGCGCCCTCTCGGGTTACCACGTCAGTAGAGAAACAGCCCCAAGCGGCCAGTCTCGCGCAGTAAAAAAAGAAAAATCGGAAGAAGGAAGCGAGAGCGATGTCAGCTTGAAAACGCTACAAGTCTCTTGTGGTAAGCCAGCGTGCTTTGAGCTGGGAAAGAGGAAAGAAGTTAGCTCGCAACTGAGTTATTGTGCAGGTCTCGCACCACCACCCCCTCCCCCAGTTTGCTTGCTTTTGAGGAAGCAAGTAAAAACAATCCCGGTCACTCAGGACCGAGTTGTTTTAATTTTCGCTGTGAGCTGAGGATTTGAATTGTTCAAAATTTCCCGCACGCCGGTAAGAATTCCGTTGGTTGAAAAGAAGTAGAACTCTGTAAATGCTGAGTGGTTTTTTTTCACTGCTAAACAAGTCTCAGCAGTTAGTGATGTGAAGTATTTGATTCTTTACTGACCCTAAAAACCCCTACATCTCCCGAGTGTCCGTTTTTCTTATCTCTTCTTTTCTTTCAGCTGGTGCTCTGTATAAAGGACTATTTCTAAAAAATTATACTACAAAATGGATTTTGAAAAGTTGCCAAGGTAAGAAAAAATAGAGAAGATCTGTCATAACAAGTCTGACAGGCTTTAACTGGGATATTTGTAGCCATAGGAAATATATTTGTCTTTGTCAATATTACACTATTGCATTAGCATAAATAAATTTGGTTTAGGTAAGAAAAACATACAGTACATACTTTCTGTATGTGCAGTAAAGAAAATTGTATTGAAAATTATTTTGTAAATCTATTTCCACATTTATGTTTTTTGATTAATTGCCAGATAAAGTTATGCTTGAGTGAGTTCTAACCTTTTTATACAGCTTCTTCTTTGACAGTTCTTCGAAACAAATTTATATATGGGATCAAGAAAGAGAATTCAAAAAGAAACCAACTTTCCTTTGAAGTATAAATACAAGATTATTCATGGGCATATTTTGACTTGAGACAGCCTATTTACAGACTGTGGCACTGTAATATTTTACACACATTAAAATCAATAGCACAGAAGCTACTTGTGACTTCATTTTATTCTTTTACCAATAGATTTTCTGAAATATTTCCAGTGATAATTATGCAGGTAGTAAAGTAGCAGGTACAGAGAGAAGTTTCTTAACGCATATTTTAAAAGAGATTTTAAAAAGAGAATCCATAGGAGACTCTCTGTTGTAGTACTGTTTTATGCAGGTCTTAAATTAGATGTCAGTAATTTTGGGTTGCTTTTTTTAGAGACATAATAAAGTATGTCTGGTTTCTTACTGAATATATTTGTCATATTGAGCTTCTAAAATATTCAGAAGCAAAAATGCTTACATTTCTGCTGAGGTCTTTTTAAATTAATGTTGAAGATGTAGCAGCTGTAGATTAAAATATAATCTACAGCTATTAAGAATAATTTAATACTAATTTCATCACTCTCCAGTCCTTCAAAAACAGTGAAATTAACTCAGTCAATATCATTGCTGCCATATTTAAACTGCTGAGAAATCCATACCTGACCAATCAAATTCTACAAAAACTGGTATCTAATCAATGCCCCATGATCCATTTTTTACTCTTGTATCTCAAATATCTAAACAATTGCTACTGTGGGGAAAGGGTGTAAAGTTGCCAAGATACTATCACTCTGTTGCACTTTGAACTCCTGTAAAATAATGATACCTCAGGAAAATGTGAAATGGGTGAACCACTGCAGGGAATGAGAAGAGAAAAACTATGTCCAGAAATTAGGAGAGATGAGTTTCACTAAGGGAAATTAGCCAATCCACAATTTCTCCAGAATTTCATTGTCTAGAAAGGTTAAGTGTAATCAGAAATGCACTGTAACTGATAAATGAAGATAATGTTATGTAGTTAAAAAATCCAAAACTGTAATGAGTAATGAACAAGACTTAATATTTTTACAACTTTTCATCAAATAAAAAAGGCAAGTGAAAAAAAAGGTGGCTGTGTCAATGATGTAGCAGTAAACGATGCATTTACAGATCACAATGGCAATTGTGACTAGAATTGCCATTGCTAAGTGACATGGTAGTAAAATGCAACATTATGGGTACCTTGACTGATCACAATTGAGTCCAGAGTTTCTGTTGCTAAGCAAGACAGTTGTTAAGTAAGTTTTGCCTCCTTTTACAATCTTTCTTGCCATAGTTGTTAAACGTACTACTGCAGTTGTTAAGTTAGTAACATGGTTATTAAATGAATCTGGCTTCCCCAGTACCATTTAACTCAGGGCCTTAGAAGTTCAACTAGTCACTGAATGAGAGGTTATGACATTGGACAATCTGTACAATGTAACTCTAAGGCTGCCCAGGAGAAATTTGCAATATACTTCTCTTACCTTGAAATAAGACCCATAATAGTATCAGCTCTTTAGCAGCTTCCTCAGATTGTAAGTATTTTCAAGCAACATTGTCATGAAATCATTCTTTACAGGATGAATTGAGATGAAAAGAATTGGGTGACACAGAAATAATAAAACTATAACAACATATAACCCATGATGCTCTAGTTAAAACAACAGTCCTGAAAGCAATCTGCATCACTAGCAGAGTCCGCCTAACATCCTGGCCCAAGGCAAAGCCACATCTTCATTTTCTGGTAACAGAAAAGCTTGCAGCTGTGTGCTTACATATAATACCTGTGTCCTAAATCTCACTGAATAGTTAGTGAGGGAACTAACCATTAAAGAAAGCTATAGATTTTACTTTTGAATAAACCTATGTGGAATTATGAACAATACGTAAATGCATGGAGATTTTTAATAAGCTACTGCATGTTATGATGCTTTCAGGTTGCACCTAGTATTGATAGGATCAACATTTGTTTTTTTTCCTCTCTTTCTGAACAATGTACAATTCAAAAATTACCTAGATCTGTGCTAAAAAGTATAGATAGCAAAGAACATGGGAACCTTGTTAAATAGAAAACAGAAGTGCAGTGAAACACGGTAGATTTTTAGTCGATCATATTCTCCCAGCAAGTAAATCTAAAAATAATACATTAAAAATGCTGATATGATAATCAAAACATTATCAGTTTTAAAGTCTTCTAGAATAAAGAATTGTTCTCAGTTAAAGGAAAAGGAAAAATACCTGTCCCTCAATTGCATGCAGTAATAAAATTGGAGATTAATTTTAGGTGATTTTGTGTGGGTGCACCTTCAAATAATTGTTGACTCCTAGTAACTGCCTGGACTTGTCCTTGCAGTTTTCTTGGCAAGTTTTTAGAAGTGGTTTGCCATTGTCTGTTTTTTGGGGTTGAGAAAGAATGACTGGTCCAAAGTCACCCAGCTGACTTTGTGCCTAATGCAGGATTAGAACTCACAGTATCCCAGTTTTTAGCATGGTGCCTATAGATCTCTAAAACAATACCATGTAAAAAATGCACCTCTAGAACAACAGTATGTTCATACAATCACATGCTAAAACTTTTCATTTGTCTTTCATTGATTTTTAAATTTAAATTTTTAAATATACTTTTAAATAGCTAACCATTGGCATGTGATTGTATAAACATGGTATTATTCTAGAGGTGTATTTTTACAGTGTCCTCCAACAAATTTACCATGTTCTTTCCTTTACTGCCCAAGTACTTAAATATGATTTAATTCATGATTCTGGAGTTCTGCACAAATGATGTATATGGCTTCTGTCAATTCAGTCATATGTACTATATACATTCCATTAATGCTCTAACCTACAGAGTCAGCAGTAGCTACATCTGAGTAATCTAGGATGCAGCTCACTATGCACAGGAGTGGGGTGTAGGAGAATGAGTTTACCTCAAGAGGTTATTGTGTAGTGAATTATGTCTACTCTGTTCTTGGAGGATGAGGCAATCTTTCAGTTTCCCTAGGAGTAAACAAAGTCTTTACCTCTTATTACCTTCCAAAGGACAACATTTAACTGACTAGTGATTTTCTGGGAAATACAAAAATATGTTTTGTTGTTGTAAAAAAATAAAATATGAAAGAGGCATGTCTGCCTGTGAGTTTTTAAAGATTAATAAAACTAGTGACACAGTTTGAGTTTCTTAGAACCAAATATTTCAGAAAGTCAAAAACTAGGTTTAATCCTTTTTTTTTAAATAAAGTATGACTGGGAAACGTTCAGCAGATATAAAATAGAAATCGAATTTGAAATAAATTGAGAAATCTTAGTCTCTCCTGTTATATTGAAGTTACTATTCTGTTATATAATATTACATGATTCTAGGACCTAAAGAAATCTAAGCTGACATCTCTATGTGATCAATAGTGTTCTGATAGTAAACATTTTCATTCTTAATGGTTATTTGAGCTGGGATTCAACTTTACCATAAAACAGTCACTGTGGTTTTCTATATTGTTTTCCAAGATGTAATGAAATAAGATACAAAAGAATGGATATGGGTATTTGCAATTAAATTGTAAAGAGATTATTGCTATTAGTACTGAATTTTTAAAGTATTAAATGTTTTGCAGTTTTGTTGCTCGTGGGTTCATTCTCTCTTAAAAAAGCCTGTGAAGTAATTATTAACCTAAGATTATCAACAATTTCTCTATTTATGAGTATAGTTATTTTGATGCTAGGACTAATCATAAATTGGATTATTAGTACTCTGAATGCTGACTTGGAAATATGTTCTACTAAATATGGTGAAGCTTATTTATGATCAGGTTTGAGCTCTAAAAGAGAGCTTACAGATAGGACTGGGTTAAATACAGTAGGAGTTCAGATTTTCTACAGTCTTGCTCAATTTATGATATGGTCAGAGATAATTGCAACATTTTCCTTATTTTTAAAGGGTGGTTGTGACATTTCTGGGAAGTGAAACAGCACTGAAAACAAAGAAGTGACAAGAGTTAGACAAAAGACCCTTGAAAAGTAGCACTATTCTTGCATTATAAAAAGAAATGGTGACTTAGTATTATTACATGCAAACAGAAAGATTTTTAGTACATGAAGAACTAACCAAAGAAATCTTTTAGTGACCGTACCATACAACTAAAGAATTTGTCTCACATTTGTTGTAATGTTTTTTTCTGTTCTTGTAACTTTATTTCTTTTGTTCAGATAATTGTTTTTTTGGAGAGTGTCCCAAACATGTCAGAAATTGTGGAAACAACTCTGGAGGCAAGCTTTTGTCTTGGTCTCAGAACTCTTCATGCAGTTGAAAAATACATAATAACATTCAGTAGGTTAATTTACAGTCACCTTAATGTGCGCACTTGCTGCTGCTGGTTTTGAAATCCAAATGTATAAAGTAGGAATTTGATTCAAATCATTAGAATTCACTGAATGGATTAGACTGCTGACTCACAGTAGGACGTCAAGATAAAGCAAATCCCCACAGAGATACTAATTTGTAATGCTTGGTGTCTGAAGGTGGTTTTACAGGCATGTGGTTGCTTTGTATCTCCAGAGCTGAAGCAGATCTCAAAGGACTCCACAGGAATGAATGACAAAAAAACTGAGCATCAATAATTAGCCTGATAGTGCTATTCTGAGACCCATCAAGACTGAAATATTTAATACAACAGTCTTAGTTTAAAATTCCATGTGGTTATGGTGGTTTCCTTCCCCAAAAAGAAGATAACCTTAAATTTAATAAGTATTCACAAGGAAAAGTATATACGGACAGACAAAAATCTGGTCCAAAGCCATTTTTCTTCACCTTGCCAAATTAAGATGGTAACTTTTGCAGAAAGTTCACCTGCCATTAGGAAAGTCAGGAGAAAGGAAAAGTGATTAATTCAAGCTAGTTGCCTGTAAACAACATATCACATTTATAAACTGAATTCTTATCTGCACTATTCTCTTTCCCATACACTTGCACTACAGACATATACTATATGTATGTTTGAAGGCACATGTGTATACATAACACTTCTAGAAACAGCAAAGAAAAAGAATTTGAACCAAATTTTATATTAAATTTCAATTATAGGTGTGCTTGTGTTGAGAAAGAAATGTCCTTATTTTCAATCATTTGGGAAGTTGTAATGTTAGATGACTAGGATATTTCATGCCCATGCCTTCATTTATTGCCAAATACCACTGTATTTGAAAACAAAGCCTGTCTTCAGTCCAAGGTTTAGGCTAGCATGACTATGAATCCCAGAATTATTCTACGTGTGGGTGAAAACAGTGCTGTCCTTGTATTCATAAGAGTGGATTAAAGCTGCTCATTGCAAAAGCTACCTCTTCTGAACAACTCTTTTTAATCTTGTTTTCAAATATATTATTATCCTTGGAAACCAAAAAGCAGGTGTTGGTCTTGGTATAACACTACATTTGCAGTAAAATCTATTTGAAAAGAAATTGTTGGAGCATTGTAAACTGGTCAGTGAGATCATTAAGTTTATTTATTTATATTTCATGTTTCATTTGCATTTAGGCTATTCCCCAACTGGCTCTGAAATCTTGAAGGAGTTTGTTTGGAAAGAATGATGTAAATCTATAGAATTCAATGAGGTGGGAAACACAAGTAAAATTTTGCCTCAACCTTAACATTTCCATTATATTAACATGAAGATGGGAAAGAAATTATTACACACAATTGAGACCTCTTTTGGCAGTCTACATTATTCTGCCTGGCTTCATCTATTGATCTAAATTGCAAATATTTTATTTAATTGCTTTCATGTGCAGAATAAACTTCCTAAAAATGCAGCTACTGTTTACTAGGGACATGAGAAAGTTTTCTGTGGACTGTTCCTGAAGCATGGAATGCTTTTATTTGGATCTTGTATGTTTATTTCCATTTCTTTATTTCTGTCCAACCTGGATGCATAGGCAAGGCATATATTTGTATATTAATAGCACACAGTTAGTAGCTCTGCTTTAAGATCCTTTGTTAGTTTTTATTCAATAGGAGCGGTTTGGCATCTGGCTTGGCCCCTAGTGGTGGCTTGGGCTGCACTTTGTGTGTTAGGGACCCTGGCATGAATGACCTCCTCCCGCTGGTTGTCATACTGGAGTTTCCTTGATAATGCATCAGCTAACAGGTCCCGTCCCGTCCCCCCCCGGGATATATTTGAACTGGAAATTGAAGCGTTTGAAGTATTGAGCCTAGCAAACTTGCTTAAGAGAAAGTTTGTAGGGCGTTTTCAGAGCTTCGAGGTTCTTGTGGTCAGTCCAAACCTCGAAAGGCACCTTAGCTCCTTTGAGGAAGTGCCTCCATGACAGGAGAGCCCACCGGACTGCAAAAGCCTCTTTCTCCCAAATGGCCCAGCACCACTCCATTTCAGTCAATTTCTTAGACATATACACACAAGGCAACAATTGACCCTGAGGGTTTTCCTGAAGGAGTACGGCTGCTACTGCCACGTTGCTGGCATCAGCTTGGACAATAAATCCCCTGTCAGGTCTGGATGTTAGAGGATAAGTTCTTGTGCAAATAGGCATTTCAATTTCTCGAATGCTTTTTGACAGTTCATCGTCCAAGCTAACGACTGAGTTGGACAGGGTCTTGTGGGAGGGGACCCAGTTTTCATTAACTCTGTTAGGGGAAGGGCTACCTCTGTGAACATGGGAATAAACTGCCTATAAAAGTTGGCGAATCCCAGGAAGCTTTGGAGCTGCTTGCGTGTGCGAGGTGCTTCCCAGTCTAGCATGGCTTACACTTTCCCTGGGCTAGTCGGTGACGGACAGCTCATTGGCGGGACTGGTGGCAAGGGCCCAACGTCTATTCTAATTTTTCTGTAACCATCTTCCCATTTAATTGTTGGGGACCGCTTGTCTAGCCAGGCTAACCCCAATATAACAGATTCAGTCATCTTTGGAGCCACCACGAATCGTTTAAGTTCTTGATGTCGGCCCATGACCATCCTAACCGGCTAAGTGACTAAGGTGACAGGGGCTCCACCTATCAGTGTCCCATCTACTTGCTCGAAGCGAATTGGTCGAGCCAGCGGTCTTGTCGTAATTCCTAACTGCTCAACAATGGGGAATCTGGTTAGGCACCTGGTGCAGCCTGTATTTATCACTGCTTCTATTTCCTCTTGCATCCCTATATCTGGCACTATTAGTCTGACTTTGACAGCAAAAGGGCGACTGGCTCACTCACCATCGGGTCATCGTCGCCGCTAGCAGTTTCAGAGTGGGTTTCTCCGACCAGAGGTTCCTCACGCTTGTTTGAAGGAGGGGGAACCTCTGGCTTGTTGGGTGAATCTGCTCACATCCGGTGGCTTTCTTGGGGTCCTCCTTCCTCTGGCTGCTGTGGGAGGTCGAGGTTGAGGAACAGGGGCAGGAGTCAAGCACTCGGGCACTTGGTGCCCTAGTTGACTACAGCGGTAGCATTTAAATGTGCCACGCTGCTGGGCCAGAGTTGGTTCAGGTTGTTTCATCTGGGTTTGCCGGCCCAGGGGTCTTCTCACCTGTTTCTCTTGCTTGAGTTTGCAGTGTGGATTGATCTCTCGATCCATTGCCACAGCCATGGTGTGCCAATCCTGCAAACGGTTTGGTACTTCTCAGATGCCACATGCTTTTCTAACCTCAGAGTGTATGGCTTCCTTCAAATACTGGATAAGGATGGATTCAGGCCAGTGTCTGAGGTTTGTTGCATTCAGAAATGATCAGGAAGAACACGCAAGGAGTTTCAGTTGCGGGAAGGCACCCCGGACCGATGTCCGTGCTCCCTTTTTATTTAGCAGCGCTTCCTCATTGCAGTAGGGATGGGGTACAAAAACTTATCTTATCTTACTTGTACATGTTTGGTTAACATCCGTTTGGGTGTGCTCGT
>JANHFL010001159.1:136954-150745 GCA_032468155.1 Oxyrhabdium leporinum | reverse complement strand
AAGGATGGCAGGCAGGAAAATTCCCCCTCTCCATTTTCCTCCCGTTCGCCAAAAAGCCTCCATTCTGAACGCTGAAGGTTCAGAATGGAGGCGACGGTGCATCCACGGTGCATCCAGCACACTGAGTCTGGTCTGCTGCACCTCAAAAAAAAGTAAGACCGTCTCGAAAATAAGCCCAAGTGCTTATTTTCAAGTCTAAAAGGAAATAAGACAGTTTTATTTTCTGAGAAACACGGTAACGTACAACTCAACTTTTTTACTTTTACATAGTAATATATACTAACCATTTCTATAATAATAAATCTATCTAATTAGTAAAACCCAACATTTAAGTTTCATTTTTTTTTCCATCTCAAGCACCAAGTCCAGAAGTGGTTTCTAAATAAAATCAACATATTAGTTGTATTCTTTTCTTTAATTAAAGCAGTCAATTTAGCCATTTCTGCTAGCTCCATCAACTTTTGCAGCCAGTCATCCATTGTGGGAATTAAAATGTCTTTCCATTTTTGTTGAGCATGTAGAGCATTCTTGCTGCTGTCAGCATATATAACATTAAAGCTCCTTTTCCCCCCAAGTTCTTTGTCCATTAGACCTAAAAGAAAAGTCTTTCATTTTTTCTTTACATTCAGTTCTCTATTTCTTTACCTTCTTTTTTCTTTCTTTTTTCTTCCTTTGAACTTTTCATTCTTTTTATTTCTTCTCTCTTTGAGGTTAGTTTGTATTTGCTTTTACTATTGTAATTAAAACTTTAAATAAAAATTGTAATCTTTTTTTTTAAACTAGGTCATTTAAAACTTAGATCTGTTTCCACATGGAATGCCAAACAGAAAAGTTTATGAACTTCAGATTCCCTTTTATGCCTTCACATATCTATAAACTGGGGTCTAGTCAAATCTATTAATATTTAGACTAACTCAGAGCCATAAAAGGATTTCATGGTTATGCATATGGCACGTAGTGTACATAAACAAATTCAGCGTAAAAATACGGTATTGTCACATATTTATTTTCGCTTTAAACATTTTGATATTCTATGTTGCATATCAAATTTACTGCATTGACTATTTAAAAATCAGAAAGAAATAACACAGATTCTTTTAAAAACTCCTTTAAATACAAATACATTAGATTAGATTATTTCCCTTCTTTGTTAGTATTGGTATTTTATGCTTCTCTGTTCCTTTCATTGTTTCCTGTTTTTCCTTCCCCACCCATTTCAATAACTTGTTTGGATCTGGTTTCTGTTTTTCATGTGTAATTTTGGCATTGGGTTTTCTTTTTAATTACATCAATTGAGCAAATTAGTTTTATAGTGTCTGTTGAGAGAATTTGTAAATATTTCAGGTTGTAAACATGACAACATAATGCTCACTTGTCATCACTGAATTTAACTGAGTAGCTTCATGAAGGAATATGATGGCAATAGCATATTTGCTTTTCTGTCATTGCATTGCAGCCCTAATCTGTCTGAAATAAAAAATATTAATATAGCCAAAATATCTGATTTTAGGATAAATCAGATAATTTGCTTAATATTACAATTTTAAGGTAACTGGGAGAAGCAGTTGTAGTGATTTTGCTTGGAAGAGATTGTCTTTTTTTCCCTTGCCCTATTTATCTTTGTATAATTAAGCTACAAGTCATTTTTTTCTGCCCTGCAAATCTTTACAATTGGAAAGAGATGAATAAATGATAATATCAATAAAATAGGCTAAATCATTTTCTTGAGAACCTGGAGCAAAATTCAGGTCCCATCACAAACAGTGTAAACACCTATAGCAAAGGAATATTTCATTAATCAATATTCCCTGTTCTGGAGAAAAAACTCACAAAAACCTGTACAGCAACAGGAGAAACTATTAGCATGCATGAAGGTGGTTAGATATCGGGCTCAGCTCTTAAAGGGCATGATGTCAGTAATGCAGTTTGCTATAAACCCAAGTAAAGTTCTATAGACAGAATTAGATTCAGACCAAACCTTAAATACCCTTTAAGATCTTATAGGCCTATTATTAACACTAGCACCATTCAAATTTTGCTTAAACATTACTTCTGCAAAAATCCAGTAAGAGAAAAGGAGAAGATTCTGGATATGAGAAACTAGTAAAAGCCTGAATAAGAAAAAGACATGGTTCCTACTGTCTTTAAAAATGAAACTGTGCTGTGGTTATTAAAGAAAGCATTCTAATTAATACCTTCCAGTTTATTAACTCCAGTAGAAAATAATATTTGTAGCTCAGGGTTGATCTGTGGAGTCCTTGGTGCTCTCTGAGCCTGCTTATTGGCTTGCAATTGTTTTATTAACCTACTGGGTAACATCGATGTTAGTGAGTATGGGGTTTGCTTCCTGTTTATATATAGTAGCTTGCCCTGCTAGTGTTGGTGGAGGTATAGTTTTCTCTTTGTTTACTGTTTGTTTGTCTAGTGTTGATTCAGGTTAACCTGGGAATTGATTGCTGGTCTTTTTGTTTCCTTTTTAATATTTTTTCTGTCTTTTGAATGGTGTGTGAGTGTTTTTACCTCTTTGTGCCTGTTGATGGGTGATTTGTCTGAGTGCCAGTTGTGCCAATTGATCTAGTGATAAAGGCACCAGGCTGGAAACTAGGAGATTGTGACTTTTAGTCCTCCCTTAGGCATGAAAGCCAACTGGGTGACTTCGGGTCATCTATTATAGCATTAAGTCTTTTGATGAAATATTAAATAGTAATTAAGCAAATGGGATGTGTATACAATAATCCCATACATTTTTATAAAACTTTTCATTAAAATTGTTTGTATCAACAGGTTTACAAAGTCTTGGTCTCAGTTGGCACTAATGAATGGTTTGTCTTCAGGCGATATGCTGAGTTTGACAAGCTGTATAATACAGTAAGTAGGGAAGTTGTGCCCAGATTAGTTTGGGAAATTCCTCTGAACCAATTTCTTCTGCTATATTGTTGATACATCATGACTGAAAATTGAACTGATTTCTGATGTTAAATTATATCATATGACTTATGTGTTTCAGCTAAGGAAACAATTTCCTACAATGAATTTAAGAATTCCTGCTAAGAGAATATTTGGAGATAATTTTGATCCTGGTAAGCAGATCTCATCTAGTTCTCATTTTATCTTTAAATTGTTTCTGCATCAGTGATTTCAACTTGAATTAAGCATTGTTGAAGGGTTTTCTCCCTATATAACTGTGTAGAAATTCACATAGCTTGTGGATATAAATGTACAATAATGTGATTTATCATCTGAATCAACAGTAGGCAATCTAATTCCCTCCAAATGTTTACAATTCCAACTCCATTTTGTTGTAGCCAGTATGATCAGAGAAAAGAGATTGAACCGGAACTGAAAAGAGAAAACTGGTTTAAATCAAAGCATGGAACTCTGGAAACACAAGTGCATTGAGCATCAGACTTCTAAAAACAAGGAATGATGCTTAGTACATTAAATTCTGTTTATAGTCAATTAGGATATATTCTAATCAATTGCAAAGTTGTGTAATTCTGATAAATATGGATATAAATTCTCTATTAAAGTAGTTCTGTCATCATCCAGAACATTTATATTTGAACATTTTTCACTTGCATATAAATACGAGTTTTTGATTTATTTTTGAGGGTTTTTTTTATTTGTTTGAATCTGATGTGCAGAATTTGATCATATCAGGGTTTTTTTATATACAACATACCTTGTTGCTGAGAGACATATTGTATTTTTTATTTTTATTTATTTATCTGTATCCCACCTTTATTATTTTTATAAATAACTCAAGATGGTAAACACACATTCCTGCTTCTATTTTCCTCACAACAACAACACCCCTGTAAGATGAGTTGGGCTGAGAGAGAGTGATTGGCCCCAAGTCACCCAGCTGGCTTTTATGGCTAAGGAATTAACAGACAGACTGAGTTGTACCCTATGAATGATAAATTGTGATTAGTTTTATTACTGTAATCAAAGTTAGGAATAATTTAGTCTTTAAATTAATTAATTTGAATATAGGTAATTCGCTAAAGCGGGTCTAGAACTCATGTTCTCCCGCTTTGTAGTCTGATGTCTTAATCAGTAGTCCAAACTGGCATTGCATTATATTGTGTTGTGTTATATTGTATTGTACTGTACTGTACTGTTATTGCTTGGCTACCGGCATGCATTTAGGATAGTTGCAGCATCCTGGGATCATGTGATCATCATTTGTAACCTTCCCAGTCGACTTCCAATAAATAAAATCAATGTGGAAGCCAGATTCACATGATTCACTTAATTACAATAATTCACTTAACAACCATGGCAAAAAAAGATCATAAGTGGGTGTGACTCACTTAACAATCACCTTGCTTAACAACAGAGCTTGTAGTCTCAGTCATAAGTTGAGGACTACCTGTATGGTAGTCCTCAACTTACAACCACAATTGAGACCAGGTCTGTTAATGCCTGTATTGTATTGTATTGTGTTTTAGTGTATTGCATTGCATTGCATGCCAATCTATTAGCAGTCATTGGAAAAGTCTATACCTGTCAATGCTAGCACATATAGATAATATGTGTTAAATTCTGATGGATTATATGTAGAATATCGTAGTTTTGGAGTGTTTGTCCTCTATAATTAAAGTCTTTCTTGTTTTTCCTGTTAGTCAGTATTACATACAAATATAAACAAACTGAATGTGAATGTTTGTTTTGTACCATCCAAATGATGTAATAGGCTTACCTGTATTTACCAATCATATTCAAAGAAAAGCATTAGCTGAGCTAGAAGAAAATGTTAGCTAAAGACAGGATATATTACACAAGGAAGTTTAAAGTATTTATATATTTATTCATAGAAAAGAATTCCAGTTTATCTGATTACATAGAACTTCTTCATTGCATTCTATGTAGCCTAGGTAAAACATCTGAGTTTCACAGCAGCTTTTATATATTATTGTTTCCCTTATTGTCAGTTTCTCCAAGTGTAACAGGACTGAACTTAACAGAATAACTAGTTTCTGATTTGAGATGCCTTGCCATCTTAAGTTTTCCTATTAGCCATGCTTACTTCAGTTGGTTTTCTATGTCTGATTTTCTACACAGGACAATGTATTACTGTGTTAATATTAATCAAAATGTGTGTGTGTTTATCATATTCTCAGATAACAAAAGCTGTATAGGAATGATAGATTTTTTTAAAAAATTAAGTATCTATTCAGTAGTATACATTTCATCATATCCTTTAAGTAACTGCACCATTAAATATATAGTTTAAAGAATTTGGAACCTAGAACTAAAGAGAAACCTCCTGACGGTTAGAACAATTAATCAGTGGAATGACTTGCCTCCAGAAGGTATGAGTACGCCAACAGTGGAGGTTTTTAAGAAGAGATTGGACAACCATTTGTCTGAAATGGGATAGGATTTCGTGCTTCAGCAAGAGGTTGGACTCTTCCAACTGTTATTCTCTTATTCTCTTATTCTGGTACAAAATAAGACTTTTTTAAAATAAAGGATATATTTATTATCTAATCTAATCTGTTTCATCTGTCCACTGGTATTTATAGGATGCTGGAAAGCAGTCCTGATTACAAATACAAGAGCAACTTTTTTTACTTTTTTTTAAATGAGGTAATCTAAGAAATGTATATATTTACGTTTTAAATTCTAATATCTGATCTTTTCTCATTTGTTTTTCAGACTTTATTAAACAAAGAAGAGCAGGATTGAATGAATTCATTCAGAATTTAGTGCGACAGCCTGAGCTTTGCAATCAGTAAGTGAAACTTTTTTTAGCCCTCAAAAGAATAAAATTATGTGGTAAACTATATAGTGGAAACTACAATCCACAAGTTCCTTCTAAGTGATATACAGGTAGTTCTCAACTTACAACCATTCATTTAGTAACCATTCAAAGTTACAACAGTAGTGGAAAAAAATGACTTACAACCGGTAGTCACACTTAAAACCATCTTAACCCGTGGTCACCTGATCAAAGTTCAGGTGCTTGGCCATTGGCATGTATTTATAATGGTTGCAGCATGCTGGCATCATGTGATCACCAGTCACGACTTTCCCAGCCAGCTTCCAACAAGTGAAGTCATTGGAGGAAGTTGGATTTGCTTAATAACCATGTGATTCACTTAACTGTAATGATTCACTTAACAAACATGACCAAAAAGGTTGTAAAATCGGGCCCGACTCACTTAACAACTGCTTTGCTTAACAGTGAAAATTCTGGTCCCAATTGTGATCGTAAGTCAAGGAGTACCTGTATTGTAAGAGAATGTCTATAACTTTTGATTACCAGATGCTGCACAAAATGACATGGAAAGTGATCACCAAGGCATGCTTTTGGCAGGTCAAGGTTAGAGTTCTCAGATGTGGTGTTCAATATTTTTTTAAACCACTGCAGAATAGTTGCAGAATTGTTGCTAAAATCATTACTTAAGCCTTTAATAATTGGTAGTCTGATCCTATACTTTGATTCACACAGAGGTAAAGTTTGAATTTTTCTGATTAAAGGAATTTATGACTGATTAAAATAATTCTTCTGAATAATTCTTCCGTAACTTATGACCAGTCACTTAGCAATCATTTGCTATGAGCAGTTGATTAGCAACCATTCAAAATTAAAACGGTCCCCCTACCTCAAAAGCTATTTATGACCCAGATTTAAAGTTGCGATGTCCGGGAGCTCCCGTGATTGCATTGCTGCATTTTGGATGTTTGGCAGCTGGCCCACATTTACAGCCATTTGCAGCATCCCACGATCACGTGTCCACGATTTACAATGTTTTTGCTGGAAATTGGCACTTACTTCTGTTTTCAAAAATCGCCCCATTGCAAACAATGGGTTCATTTAATGACTGAGGATTTCACTTAACAACTGTAGCATTCACTTTACAACACCACATTCACTTAATTATTGCCACAAGAAAAGTCATAAAATTGGGTCTGGTCATTGAATGACCTGCTTTGCAACTTTCACAACAACACCCAAAATTGTGGACTCAATTGTGGTCATAAGTTGAGGATTAGCTGTACTGGTGGCTCAGTGAGGCCTAATAAGTGTGGCAGTTACAATTAGAAAGTCGAGCTGTGCATCACAGCCCTGGAGGTTGGGGGCCTCTGCGGTAGGTGATGTCCTGTCCACAAGGTAAATAAGAGAAGTTCAGATTCAGATTCTACTTGTCCCATGGTTGTGTCTTCTCTGGAATACATAACCAGTGGTAAAGAGGTTGGCAGCTTCACTGTTGGTTTGCTATGGCTTATTAAAAAGTTTTGGAAAATATTTGGATTGTTAATTCCTTTGAAACTATTTTTAACTGATCAAATTTCTGCTGCTTTCATTCAGTGATATATAATTGTGGTAGTGATTTCTAATATTATTAATACAAAAATTAACAAATTAAAAGTTAAAAATGGAAACAATATCAAAAGTGTTATAAGGAAATTGCTTCTTCCTGGTGATGTTCACAAATAATCTAATTAATATATATTGTATCAATGGAAATGGAAGCTTCAGCTTAATTAGCTCTGATGTAATCTATCCAGATTTCAGTTTTCAGCTGTCATGATCATAATTTCTTTTTTATTTTGTTGTATATGTTATTCACATTGAAAATATATAGTAAAACATTATATAATCAGGTAAATTATCTTTCCTAGTCCAGATGTAAGATCATTTCTTCAGATGGACAATCCAAAGCACCAATATGATCCATCTGAAAATGAGGATGAAAAAACCAGTCAAAAGGTAACTAATTTTTTGCATCCAGTGCTTAAATTACAGAAGTTACCTTATTTCATCAACCTATTGGCTTTTTCCAATGTCTCTCTTGATTTATACTTCAGCGGAATATAAAGCATTGCCTACCTCTCTTCTCAAATTTAGTAGCCTCACAATGTTATTTCACATTATTCAAGGTTTGGAGTCCTTTAACCTGTATTCCTAAACTATTTTTAAAATATACCTAATCACTGTTCCTATATTCAGGTGAAGATGCCAATCTTTATGTCAGTAAGCATACTGTAGGGTTTGGAATCTTTGCACTTTCATCAGTGAAATTACAAGAACATCAACAATACTTTGTAATAAAAGAAAATATGTAAGAACAGCTACTATTCCTATAGTATCTCTGGCAATTAAAGCAGCAGTAACTAATATTGATCACTACCATCAAGTACTTGACATAAAGTTCATGTCAACACTATTGCCTACTTCATGCTGCAGTGCTCAAGCAAGCTCTGTTGAGCGCTGACTCAGCCATGGTCAGAGACTTCTGCAATCTAATGATCAATAAAGTTTTGCATTCAACTTGTAAGATATAGCATGTCTCTAGAAAATGGGCCCAAATCCACCTCAGCTTTAACCCACATCTGATCTTGAACATAATTAAGGCTGTCTTGCCACATTTTATCTTTTTCATGCTTATATCATTCACAGATTTAATACTATTGTCCTTTTAGAATATGTAATATGTCAGATATGTTCTGTGGTTATCCTGCCAACAATCATAACTAATCTGATGAGTAGGCAGAGGAATGTTAATTTTCTTCAGTAATGTAATTTTGTCATGTCATAAATAAAGTTTTTACTTGTAGACAATACTGATTCTACTTGCAAGGACAATTTAAACAAGGCCAAGTTTATAATATGTGCTCTGTAAATTAGTTGCTCTAGTTTTACACTAGTATGTATACTTGCATAAGCAGTTTGTTCTCAACATTTGTTTGTTATTCATTTGAGATGAACAATAATTTATTCATATACAACAACCATTATTGTCTTCATAGCAATAATATATAACATATTGATCCATTAATCAAATAAATTTATTTATTCCAACAGTAGAATGTGATAATTGCACAAAATATAGAAGAATACTCTTCATAATCACAAATGCAATTATCATTTTACAAATTGAAGTTGTTCATAGTAACATAGGCATGTTGGGTGCAAGCTATATTTTTCATTAGTAACAAGTTTATCCATAGCTCTAATATGTCACCTGGTCTCTACCACATCTGTTCACCAAGCAGAAAAGAGTTTCTATTTTCCCTCTGGATCAGAACCACTCAGCCAAAATTTTAACAATGGCCATCTTCTCTCCATGTATAACTCTTTCCAGTTGCATTTTAGTTCAGCAGGATTTATGGTGTTCTGGGACTGGAGTAGGGTGAAAAGTGTATAGACATAATTAGTCAGTCTCTGACCCAGGCATTTGTTCTATCTTTTTATGGTGGGGTTGACAGTCTATGGGTCACATTCATCCTTGCCATTTTTTTTGCACCTCAGAGTCCTGGAGAATTTTACTGATAAAATTTGGAAAAAAATGGCAAAAAATAATCTGTAAAATAGATGTGTTAAATATCTAAAAGATTAATCCTATCAGTTGTACTTTTAAAATCTTTTAAAGGGTCTGGAAAGTTTGATCCCAACAAAAGCTGTAAATATAATAAAAACATGTCTAAAAGAATACACAGAGTTCAGTGCAGTCCCTTCCAAATACCTTTTCAGAGTTTAGTTTTTAATCACTGAGTTTACTTTTTCAATCTCAAAGCTGTTTATGAAAACAAGGTGGATCTTCTTTTGGACAGCACACAGAAATATGTGGGGAACGTAGACTTTGCTCCTAAACATAGAAAACTGCCTGAGAAACATTTTTTTTTAAAGCAATTTATACTCGCTGGTGTCAGGAATGTCTCTGTAGTGATAGGGATTACAGTAATTAACCTTTGTCCTTTTAAACACAAAGTTACAAGAAAGACTTCTTTCCCCCAAAATACTTAATTTGAGTGTACTACAATGCAATTTGAAATGTTGTGATTAGACTTTTTTCTAACTAATGAATGATCTATAAACTTGATTTGAGTTTAATTTATATTTTTATTTTTAAACAGCTAAATTCTACCTCACAGAACATCAACTTGGGGCCATCTGGAAATCCTCAGTAGGTTTTAGTTAAATATAAATTAACCTTTGCAGTTACTTTTTTAAAGAGGGGCTGGGCGTAAAGAACACCCTGCATGTAATGTCAGTTAGGGGCAGGTTTAGCAAGAATTTGGAACTAAGAGAATATTGTCTTGCAAGTTATTAAGTCCAAATAAAAAAAGGGAAAAGGATGAATTTGTGGAAAGTCAGTAAAAGAAACAGTTACGTGGAGGATAATGAGAATACACATGCATAAAATAGGAAATACCATGTAGAATAATTGGTGCTCTAGAAGACTGAAATACAACGGATATGTGATTGTTAAATTTGAACTGTGATGGAGAGCACAGCAAACACTGAAAGAATAGTTGGTGGGGGGGAGGAAATCTGAGAAGACAGGAAGAATATGACTGCAATTCAACTACTAAATAGCTATCTTTTATCATTTTGATTACCTGTTTTTCTTTATCCTGAAACCACTCCAGTGCTAAACCAACAGACTTTGACTTCCTGAAAGTTATTGGGAAGGGCAGCTTTGGTAAGGTAGGTTTCCTTTATTATTATATACTCTTTGGTCATACCACTCCATTTGAACATTTTTTTATTCTACGGGTGGGATATATCTTTTTGTTGATGACATGAAAAAAAACCCTTACAACTGCATGCCTTAGATATTAAAGACCCCAGTTTCAATCCCTAGAATCTCAAGAGTGATTTTTAAAAATTAGAAGTAATCTAACATCGCTGCATTATCTCTATATAGCTGCTACTTGTAAGAACTGGGAAAAAATTTACTTGAATTCTTCAACAGGGTGGAACAGACTTTCTATGAAAATTCTTCTTTAGGTTCTTCTTGCAAAACAAAAACGGGATGGAAAGTTCTATGCTGTTAAAGTGCTGCAGAAGAAAATTGTCCTAAACAGGAAAGAGGTAAAAGGGAAGAGATTTTGTTTTTCCTTCCAATTAAAAAATTATTCCTACTTACTTATTGACCCTTCATTTCCTCATAGCAAAAACATATCATGGCTGAACGCAATGTGCTCTTGAAAAATGTGAAACATCCATTCTTAGTTGGACTGCATTATTCATTCCAAACCACAGAGAAGCTGTACTTTGTTCTGGATTTTGTTAATGGAGGAGAGGTAGTATACTTTTCAGTCTTTATATAGTACTCAAATGTCATCAATTTTGGCCTGCAGTTTAAGAGAAATTGCAGTAACTAATTGTAGTGGTTCAACATAAATCGATTCCCACATTGCAAATATAGATTCATTTGCTGCTATGCTGGTTTATTTTATTGCATTATTTATGTGTATATGGAATATTTAGTGTAAAAATTATTATATTCATGATTTATATTAACCAAAAGTTAGTGAAACATGGGTAGCATTCACAAATAACGTGAAGCCAAAATCTTCAAAATCATGATTACTGGTTGGGGTTATGTGTAAACCAAACCATTGTAGTACTGTAGTTTATTTAGAAATTGCAGCTGTAGCTTGCCAAGGCTACAGATGTGAAAAAATAAGGAAATGATTAAAGGAAGGATATGAATAATTATGCACAATGTTTTTTCACTGTTTTGATAGCTGTTGATAGATAATGGCAGAATATGTTAATCTTATTACTAAGAATAACACTGGGTTTTTTTAACCTGCTCCATGCATATTTACAGCTCTTCTTTCACTTACAAAAAGAACGCACCTTTCCTGAACACAGAGCCAAGTTTTATGCTGCTGAAATAGCCAGTGCACTGGGCTACTTGCACTCCATAAAAATTGTATACAGGTAATGACTTAGACTAAAAGGGAAAATGAAATGAATGCAATCATTTTCTATTAATATATATTTAATTTTTCATTTTATTATTTGTTGGTTTATTTCTCATTAATAGTTACACAAGAGCATGATTCTTGCTAGAGGTTTTACTTACAATGAATTTCCTTCTTTCTCATTTATGCCCAGGGATCTGAAGCCAGAAAATATTCTTCTAGATTCATTGGTAAGCTGTAAATATTTCTTTCTGTTATCCAATATATTTTAAATAATACAATCACTACAATTCTTCATTGTTTGACAGTAGATTTTCAATTTTCAATGCAGGGGCATGTTGTCTTAACAGATTTTGGACTCTGTAAAGAAGGAATTGCTATTTCAGATACTACTGCAACATTTTGTGGAACTCCAGAGGTAAATTAATTTACTTGTACACTCTCTCCTCTCTCAAAATACAGTACATTTGAAACTTTCATTGGTAGAACTGAAAAATAGTATCTTAGATATATATAACATCTTAATAAAATAGATGTAAGTTAACTATTAGCGAAGTCTTGATGACCATGGGGATGCTAGATTAGCTGCCTAAGAAAGTTATGCAAAATAGTAACAAAACTAAGCCAATAGTTGCACAAAATGTATTGTAGCAGTGTTATCTAATTATCAATATCATAAGAAAGTTCCCAACATAATTTTCCCTTAGATTTGTATGGCACTCCATCATGCCCCGATTCAAATGAGTACATCTTGTCCACTCATTGCAGCAGGGCCATTGCAAGTTTTAGAAGTTTTGTTTTTGTTTTTGTTTTTATTTATTTATTTATTTACTTACTTACTTACTTACTTACTTACTTACTTACTTACTTACTTACTTACTTACTTATTTATAATATTTGTATGACTGCCCATCTGAAAATACAACTCTGAGAGACTAATAACAGTAATAAAATTACAAACCATAAAATCATAAAAGCAAAGTAAGCTTCAAAACATCTATTGTTTTTGATAATAACATATATATATACATATATAAGAAATTGATTTCGAGCTCTGTTAAATAGTTGAGAATGGAAGGCCATAGACCTATGCTTAGCATCATTCATACCAAAAAAATCTGTGCCTCTTAGTGATTGGTTGGAGCTATTTTTCCCTTACAGTACCTGGCTCCAGAGGTAATCCGAAAGCAACCCTATGATAACACTGTAGATTGGTGGTGTCTTGGAGCTGTTTTGTATGAGATGCTGTATGGTCTGGTAGGTAATCCCATTTTTCAAACTGCATACCTGAATCAATGCCTAAAAATATATACTAGATACTAGAAGGAAATAATTTACTGTATGTCTTAGCTCCTTCTGTTGGATACTGACTAAAATTATCCTTATTCTGATCTAGTAGAATTAAGTTCAGAATGAACTTAACTTTAATTAAGCTTAAATTAACTTTTAATTTTTAACATAAAATATTAAAAACATAGTAACATCCACAATGCATATATGTGAATAGGGTACTTTATTCCCAGACAAGTCTTGTGGTTTAGTCATTTGCTTCTGATGTTCTCTCAATTTCCTGACTGTAGTGGAACAGATTATGTCACCAAGCATAAAAGAATAAACAACTGAAATAGCAATGATAGTATTTGCTCCTAAAATGAATGGAATCATTTAGAAAACCTGACAGTATCTAGGACATTTCTAACATCTTTTCACTTATCCTTTCATTCCTCATTGATAATAACATAGCAGAGATACTTTTTGGTTTTTGTAGTAACTATATTAAAATGTACATTTTTAGGTCTTTAGAAAAATGCCTGTTTCTTCATACCATCAGACTTGCTTCCAGGGGTGGGCTTCAAATTTTTTAGCAAAGGGTTCTCTGCCCTAATGACTGGCTGGGTGGGCGTGGCTGGGTGGCCATGTGACTGGGCGTGGCTGGGTGGTCATGCGACTGGGTGGGCGTGGCCAACTCAACGTTGCTTCTTTTGCCCTAATTACCTGAATAGTAAAATGTTTGAGACTATTTTATTATCTAATGATATTTATTTCTCTGCAAAATAACTAAAATGCCATCAACTTAATTACATTCAGGAATGAAAAACAGTTTCATATTTTCCTTTG
>JANHFL010001159.1:125106-136854 GCA_032468155.1 Oxyrhabdium leporinum | reverse complement strand
TCTCTTGAATCAGCCTCCCAACTATTAGCTGTTTCAGGCTGCAGGAATCTCCATAGCATGGGGGGGGGGGGGAAATCTGCCTCTGCCTCCCAGCAATTTGCCTCCTTGCAGCAAACAGCAAAAAAATGTTTCGGCTTCAGCACAGCCTGATTAGCATAAGCTGTTAGCTTTTAGGAAGGAAAACAAAGGGAAAAAATCTGCCTCTGCCTACCTGCAATTTGCCTCCTTGCAGCAAACAGAAAAAAGAATCGGCCTCCCAATGATCAGCTGTTTCAGGTTGCAGGGATCACCATTGTTTATTGCCGCCTCCACGCGCCCCAGCACCCCATTTTCAGCCTCCGTGCGCCCCATTTTCTGCCCGTTCTGATCCCTGGCACGCAGAGGCTGAAAACAGGGCGCACAGAGCGGAGGCAGCAATAGGCAATGGCAATCCCTGCAGCCTGAAACAGCTGATCGTCGGAGGAAGATTCTAGTGAAAACCAGCTGCTTCTGCTAATCAGGTTGGGCTGAAGAGAGCGTTCTCCCAGCCAGGGTGGGGTTGCGCAGAGAGGGGTAGGGCAAGCCAGGAGGTTCGCCGAACCCTGCAGAGTTTAGCAAAGGGTTCGCATGAACCCCCACGAACCCCCAGCAGCCCACTCCTGCTTGCTTCCTGTTTCAATTATAAAATATTTTGCTTACATTAATAAAGCGTATATAATAATTTTGAGTGAGAATATTGTTCATCATGTCACAAGCCATTTTTGTTTAAATATATTGAACAAAAAGGGAACATAACATCCAATGCAATAGGATTTTGATCTGAGATCCTTAAAAGCATCATGTCAGAATAATAGTAGCTATTGCCAATTAGAACCAAGTTATTTTCCTCCTATGATCCAGAGAATCAGTGTTTCTTACCAGTTCTATTTCAGATCACTCTCAGTGAGGTTTCTTTCTTAAAAACACAGTTACCTGAGAACATGCTTTTTTGTAATAAATCTTATACAATGGACCTATTTTTATAGCATAATATCCATCAACAATTTTTATTTTCCTAAATTTTTAGATTAGGTTATCTTCAGGATCTGGTGTCAAATTTGAAACTATGATATCTTCTAGATCATATAGAGAAATTAAGTATTTAATATAAATGATACCGTGTTTATTTAATCCTAAGTACTAAGACGCTCTTGTGGCAGTTTAGAAACTCTTCCGTTGCATGAGTACCAAGCAAATTCTAAAATGATGGTTCAAGTCCTAAAACAAATCATCTTTCATATCTTTATGACATGCACTTGTTAAGCAGTATGTTGCTCTTCTCAGTGATTCTCTGTGATCTCTGAGGGTGAATATTCCGTAGCATGGGTGATCATTGCAATATCTCTCTCCTTACATTTCTGGAACAAGTACACTATTACCTTTTTCTGTTATCTTTCCCTACAATCTTTCCAGCCGCCCTTTTACTGCCGTGATGTTGCTGAGATGTATGAAAACATTCTTCATAAACCTCTCCATTTAAGGCCAGGTGTCAGTCTTACAGCTTGGTCTATTCTGGAAGAACTCTTGGAGAAAGAGAGACAGAACAGACTTGGATCTAAAGAAGACTTTGTATGTACAATATCTGATTTTAAATCAAGTAGTAAACAAAAAATATTTTTTTAAAAAATTGTTACTGCGTGAAATGTAAATATTTGTTCCTTTTTAAAAATATTATAGGTGGTCTGAAAAATTTAAATAATCGAAGTTGGGTACTGCATTTCATTCCAGCATACAGAATATATTTATTTATTACATTTATTTGCCATCCATCTCACTACAAGCTGACTCTGAAGATTAACCCAATCTTCATTGGTTTGGATGGGATTTAAGCATAATTAATTTTCTTTGAATCAAGAGTTAAACAACATGAGGTGTTGCCAAATAAAAAACTTTTATGTGGTTGTTTAACAATTAAACAATTTATAGAATGTTGCCCATCTTCACTATAATTATGTTTCATATAGATGCAGAGCTTTTATGGTACTGAATTTCATATATACACTCAAGAGTTTTTATAAACTCCATAGGATTGGTTCACATTATCCATTTTAGGCATTTAGCCTAAGCCCGAGGCAGGGAGAAGACTCAAGCCTTCTGGGAGTGGTGGGGAAGGGGGAAGGCCTGCGAGCTACTGGGCCTTGCCAGCCAAGGTCTCCCAGGTTGTGGCAGGTTTCTACGTGCAAGTGGGCCTTTTCAGTTTGCAGCACTCCTGCAATTGTAAGGGCAGGTGTGCTGACAAGTGACCAAATTTTGGTCACATGACTATATGACTGCTGCAGTGGTTGGAATTTTGGGAGGAAGATGCGTGTCCTTTCATTCAGCACTGTCATAAATTTTGAACTGTTGCTAAATTAACAGTCGTAAATTGAGGACAACTTGTAAAATATATAATAATAACACTGCAGTTTTTGAACTGCTGCCTTTTCCAGAATCCAGAAAGGGAAGGTTGGAAACCAGTGTTAGGATCTTGAGGAGGGGTACTACATCACTACTTCCTTTATGCACACAGTATGATTCTCTCACTTAAAGATAAATTAACCGTTATTTAACCTCCTGGGAACCATGACCAAGCAGGAAGGGCATGGAACTGGTGGAAGCACTGACATTCTCCAGAATACTGCCCACTTAAAATTCACAAACTCAGACTCTTACCTCCTTCAAGGCAAGCAGTATCTCCACCTTCCTCAAGAAGTAATTTTACCTCCCCATACTCATAGTGCCCTGGAGGTCATGAACTCCTGATATCCATACAATGCAAACTGAAGTTACCTGCCTAGGCAACCTCCCCACCAGACCATCAGACATGAGATCCAAGAGCTTTGGGCATTCTCTGCTGGACAGCAGTGGGGTTAGCAGTAGCTCCAGCTTTGTTCTTCTGCCTGATATTCATGCACATATAAGCATTCACCACTATTCACCATTGGAGGAGTATCTCTGATTACTATAAGGGTCTCATAATAACTCATCACAACACTCCCTTCCCTTGGAGTTTGGTATATCAGGAACCTGCCATTCAGTTTTATGTTTCATTTTTAAAAATATTTAAGTATATATTTATTTAAATAGTGACTCTAAAAAATATCTGGGTCATTTAGTTTTCTTTCTGATTCTGCTTGCAGATTGCTTTTTTCCCTCCTTTTATACCTTTATCTGTTTTAAGAATAAATTAAGCACTTTCTAAAATTGAAATTATACAGTGAGCAGAAAGTTAGCATGAAAAAGTATTACAGCAAGTTATTGTAAGACAGTTATGTCCATCCTATCCTTCCTTTTTGTACTCTGTCTTTGTTGGTAAAGAATAGCATCTCGGGACAATTTACATTTACAGAGTATTAGAAGCACAGTCTATTATTAAGGATACATGATTCTGCCCCTGTAACTTCAAAAATTAACACTGATATATGTTAATACACAGTCACCAAAATGTTTAATATCGTGCATCGGAAATTCAGCACAAGATCCATAATATTTTAACCTGATTTTAATCAGAACAAGAATATTTGTTAACTTTTTGTGAATGACACCAGTTTTCTGACACATTTAAGACAAATTATATAGCTTATATTAACTTTCAGCTTGTATTTCAGCTTGAAATTCAAAGGCACCCCTTCTTTGAATCTGTCAGTTGGAATGACCTCTTACAAAAGAAGATTCCACCACCATTTAATCCAAATGTGGTAGGTCCAATTCCTACTCCTTATTCATTAAGTCATCATTGCTAAGACAAATGAAAAAAATGAAAGGAAGGGATGAATAGAAACTGAACATAGTATTGCATAATCTCAAGGAATTATTATTCCTCGATTGTTGCATAATCTCCAGAAACAAACAAGTGTCTACATAGTATATTGTGCATATTAGACTGTATCCAACTATTACCATTTATTGATAGAATCAGAATAAATGAATTCCTGTTTCCTTTCTCCCCTGCCTTCAGAGCAGAGGGAATAACTGGAAATCTCATTGTAGTAGTGGAGGATTCACTGCTTAACAAGATAGACTATAGTATCTGTACATGCTAAACTATTTTGTAGAAAAAATCTTTAAAATCATTTTAAATTGATAATATATGGAAATCTGGGCCTCTTCCTGGCAATATTTTACATATGCTTTATTTTCTAGTTTGGTCCAGATGACATCAGGAATTTTGATGCAACATTTACAGAAGAGATGGTACCCTGCTCCATTTGCATTTCTTCTGATTATAATATTGTAAATGCTAGTGTACTGGAAGCAGATGATGCATTCATTGGATTTTCCTATGCACCACCTTCTGAAGACTTATTTCATTAAGCTGAAGATTGGAACATTGGAAACTTATCTCTAGAGGAGTAATGAAATTATATGATTATAAACAGTTTCTGAAACATATGCTACAAGTGCCTCATTTGATCTGCTGAAGAACAAACTTTTTCTGCTGTATTAATAAGGATAATGGGCATTTTGCATTCCATTTTTAGACTGTTAAACATGCTGCACAAAAATATTTTTAAAAATGCATTTAAGTAAATGTTCCTAACCTTGAACTTTTAAAACAAAGATAATAGCTGTTTTTCATTCAGTTTACATTAACCTATCTATATCAGTTATCTCTATGATCAGAACACCCATTTAATAGGCTCTGTAATATATTGAATTTCTATGCTTGAAATAAAGCTATGCAATTATTTTGGTAAACTTCTGTTTAGAAAATAAGCTTAACTACCATTTGTTTACTTAACTGGCAATAATCATACTAGTTTACTAACTAGAAGATATTATATATACAATATCACTTGGTTTAATGTAAACTTGTGCCATTGTAAATCATGATGGGCATATAAATGAAGTCACTTATCACTTCACTTAAGTATTTGATTCATTCCAGTTACCAAACACAGGAATGTATTTTCTAAGTTAAATATTGGTGGAGCAAATTATCATTTAATATTTGTTGACAACACATCTCACAATGACCATTTCTCTCCTCTTCTTGTAGAAGAAGCTAAGTGTCTTTCTCCCCAAGAAATAAAAATTTAAGCATCACTGTACAGCCATTTGTAGAAGTGAAACTCCTTCCTTCTATGTTGAAAGCTAATATATTACAATTTGATTATATTAAAATATTATTTCCTTGTTATCTGAATTTTAATTTCAGTTTCTTTTTATTTGTCAAACACTTGTAGAATTTGCTCCCAAATAATGTACTAACGTATAACTTGTTCATTTTTGGACATGCGTGCACATTTATCCCAGTATAATCAGTGATTTAAGGATGAGGGAATGAGCTTCAAAACAGTCTCTTTGTGAAATTTGAATAGTGAATACTTTTTTTTGGCTTTAACAGCCTCTGGTTGAATATAAATCAAATCTTTGCTTTACAAATTATTTTCACTTTAAAATATAAAGACATTTTTCTTTGGCTTAGCTGTCCCATTCAAAGTAAAAGGATGAAGGTATTTGAGACAATCAACATAAATTGTAATATTGTTACTGTTCATTTTTCCCACTAATAAATGGAATTAATATTGACTAAGAAAATGCAAGTAATCATATCTTAAAAATACAAATTAAATATATATTTAAGATAAGAAGGATGTGTTATTTCAGGAAATCTGATTTGAATAACGCTAAAAAAATGGTAACCTGTGAAGATGTTTAACAAGAAGATGTTATACTCTCTCTATATACTCTCTATTATTACACTGATTAACACTCTGACTGTAGCAAACAAAATACAGGTAGTCCTTGACTTACGACCACAATTGAGCCCAAAATTTCTGTTAAGTTAGAAACGTGTTTTACTCCATTTTTGTCCCATTTTATGGCCTTGCCACAGTTGTTAAATGAATCTTTCTCATTAACTTTGCTTGTCAGAAAGTCACAAAAAGTGATCACATGACTCCGGGACACTGTGACCGTCATAAATATTAGTCAATTTGCCAAGTGTCTGAATTTTGATCATGTGACCATGGGGCTACCGCTACAGTTGTAAGTGTGAAAAACGGTCATAAGTCATTTTTTTTCAGTGCTGTAACTTTGAAGGTCACTAAATGAACTGCTGTAAGTTGAAAACTACCTGCGATGTATGGTATATACAAACACAATCATAATATCCAACCCAAAGCCCACTTTTATCTTCACCATAGCATTCTTCATTGGAGTCCTAATTCTTAAAGAGGCAAGTAAGCTCATTTTAATAAATTATGTTCCTCATACAAGATCCAGTTTTCTCACACAAACCACGTATCTAATGAAGTCAGGTTCATAAACCTTGGAGAATATAGATTATGTGGATCAATTCCAAATGTATTACTGGCCTGGTTTGGGTGGCAAAATTGCCTTGATCATCGAACAGATTACCTGTACCATGTGACTGTAACTTTGTTGATCTTCCTGGATCACTCAGCAAATATATGAAGCCATTTAGTAAAGTTGTGAGTTGGGTGCCATCAGTATGCTCACATCATGAATAATAGTATTCTGCTGAAATGCCGTCTATACTAGTGTTGGAGTATGATGCATTATTCTTCAGTGATCCTATTCCATTCTCCAGAGTTGGCATGAGAATGTGACTTCAGCAAACTTCTACTAAGCTATGGTATCCCAAACTTATAAATTTTGCCAATCTTGTTAAATTTCTATATTACTCCATTGAGTTAATTAATCGGGCTTTGGGATTAGAGACTGCCTGTATGCTAATGATGCCTAGCCCTTTTTTCCCCTTGGTATTGTTTGCTCGCCAGCGCTTGCATGGCCCAGCACCAGGGTGCGGCCCAGTGGTTGGGGACATCTGTTTTATGCCATTTTCTGAATTTGATCCAGTGTCTCAAATATGGCACTCTAAACTAGGCCTAATGCTCATGATGGAGTCTAACCAACACAGATCATCATTGATTTGGAAAATATTTGAACTGATATAGCCTAAAACTGCATTAGCCTTTTTTGCAGTTGACCCCTGACAATTCCTACTTAGCTTGTAATGGAGTACTTTTCTAAAATCTTGTATTAAAAGGGGAGGAGTATATTGAACACATGGTAATGCTTCAGAAACAATAGTTGTGAATAGATAAAAGGCCAGTTAAACTAACAACCCAATAATTGTTAAACATTTTACTATGAGCTGGCTATGTACATAAGGAGAATTTGCTTTTTTTCTGTATGTTTGCTTATAAGGTGGCATTCATGCAACAGTTGCTAATCAATGTCAATGAATGTCTCATAAATAAACACTTTCTCAGCCTGAGCAACTTTAAGCTGTGTGGACTTCAACTCCCAGAGTTCCCCAGTCAGTATGTTGAAGTCTACACATCGAAGTTGAGAAACCCTGAATTAACTGATCTGAGGTAAATCTTATGCCTGAATTTGTGAAAGCTGAAAATCTTGTCAAGCACAAGGTTGCTGTACAGCACTGTTAGACTGGCAATGGGATTACCAAGCACAACAAGTTGGAAATCTGATATTGGGCTTTGGTCCTTATGAGGAAGAGAGGAAGGAGAGGAAGATCTGCTGCTGCCGAGTGAAAGATGAATGAAGCAGCTTTGCCAGTTGCAGAAATACATGAAGGAGAGGAGGGAAGCAGAGAGAAGGCCCAAGGAGGAGAAACAGGCATAAACCTTTAAGAAAAGATACATAATTTTTTAAATTAAAGAGTGATAATTTGAACAACAGTGTCCCATAATCCATGGCCATAGAGAGATGAGAGGAATGTGGGGAGACAACATGTCAACATCATTCACTGGAATGATTATCTAAAGGGGCTTCTGGGTCCATTTTCAAAATCCATTCAGCTTTATCTTTGTCACATGTTACAGGTTATTTTTAAATGAATAGAATTAAACAGATCACAGATAGCATTAAGAGTATTGTTTCCCTTACCCTACCCAATAGTTTGGAGGTGATTTTGATTTTTTTTAATTAAGAGAATGAGTCAACTTTCACTTTACTTCATTTTAAACTTACCCCTTTTGAGATCCATTTAGTTTTTAAAATACAAGCTATTTCAAAATACAAGCTGGGAGAGATAGGGTATTCTCTTAATCCAATAGCTACCTCCAGAATAATGCATCCCCGATGGGGCCCCAGGCCAACTGGCAGAGTCAAGTCTTCAGGCCCTTATGGAAAGTCAGGAGGGTGGATGCAGATCTTGCCTCAGGATATATGATGTTCCAAGGGCCAGGAGCTAGGAGAAAAGGCTCTTTTCTGAACCTTGCCAGCCCAAATTCTGTTAGGCATATTTGACTTTCTCCGTTGACTTTGCTTGTTGGAAGCAAAATGTTGATAATGTGATCATGAAAATGCTGTGACAGTCATAAATGTGAGGACCAGTTATAAGTACAAGGACTGGACCTTTTTCAGCACTATTACAACTTTAAACAGTTGCTGTATGAGTGGTCATAAATTGTGGATTGAAAAAGGAAAAAATAGGGCTGAAAAAAGATTACAGGGATGGGAAAGCATCTACGTTGTGATAATTGATAATAAAATTTCCTACTGAGACCTTATTAATTCTAACATCTGAATACCTAATTGAAATTAGGTATTTGGCATTTGGGATAGAAAAGTTATATACTAAGGATGACAGACACGCAGTTGGTGAAGTTATTCTGTTCTGAAGTTTAATGTGGAAATAATGTTTGTTAAAGCATCTGTAAATGATATTTCTGGGGAATAGGGGAAGAGTTGACCTAGTGATTTGGACCCATTATTGTTTTTATTATTTAAGAAAAAGTCAACCAAGTAGCTGAACTCAAAACCATCATCTAAGCTAAAGGACAGATCATTAGATATGTATTAGTATAATGCAATGCTTCATATTTGAAAGGGGAAAAATGCTTTATAATCAGTTTTGATGAGAAAATTGAATTCCAAACATACTCCATTTGAAATTAGAAACTTCATAAGGAATGAAGGTGGTTTCATCACCATTATTATATAACTGTCTTGGAAATATTATATACAACATTTAGCTTTTCAGTACTCCAATTTTCTTTAGTATAGCAAGATGTGGTACTTCATTATTCTAATAGTTTGCTAATTTCCATTTTATTGCCCATTTGACTATCTCACAATTATATTTTTTATTCTTCATAGCAATATACACTTGTAATCTAAGGATTAGGTAGAGAAACAAGATTGGAGCAAATGAAGTTGGATCTTCTGAAAATGAAAGAAGCTGCTTTAATTTATTTTGACAAGAGTGGTGGTCTTCAGAAATTTGTTAATGACTGCAAATCATATTGCAATGGTATTTACCTAAAATTATAATTAAGTAATCAGAATTATTTAGCTTAAAATAGTAAACGGGAAATTTTAACATTTATTCATATCTGGCCTTACAGAATCTAGTCAAGCTTGTGCTGTTTTCCGGTTTCTTATATTGGTAAACCCATCTGATATTACTGAGTTGGATGCTACCCTTGGAAATTATATTTTGCATCAACCTGTGAAGGGTACTCAGATTTTTCAGTCAGTAAGGAATCTTTTACATTTTGATCAAATATTCTATGAATATTCTGAACCATAATTTTCTCATAAATTGAACTGAGTTTTGAATTACAGGTATGTTTTACTGCAGTTAAAACATTTTCATTAATTCCGCAAATAGAGAATGAAGCTCAGGTGAGTTTTCACCATTATTTCAGTCCTATTTTTTCTAAAATAGTGACAATAATTTGCATTTTACTTACATTATACTAGCATATGACAAAAATAAAGATTTGTTGTTGTTTTAATTACCTAGCTTTCTACCCTCCCATTTATTTTTTCTCTTTGGTGTAATATTTTTTCTGAAATATAATTCTTAAGGCAAAATGTATTTATTGTGAATTTATTTATGGTAATATTTAGATAAACAGGAAAAAAAACCAGAATTCATCCATATGCCTACAAGCTTTCATTCACACAGACTTTTCTTGTTGTGTAGTAACTTTTAACATTAATAGCAAAAGTAGCTTTCTATGTATCATCATCAGTCACAGATTGTTCCCAGTCTATGATCAATACCGAAACACTGTATGTAACTGGATATTTTGCCTGCAGGAGTATTTGTTTATATCTCAGAAATAAAATTACCAAAAAAAGATGTGGAACTAAACTGATCTGTAAAAGGTTTTAAAGTTTATACAAATAACCTACATTTTAAAGAACCTTTATTTATATAATGTATAGTTAACTAGATGGGATACTGTGGTAGATGACATGGGAGTCATCTTGTTTTACTGAAAAAATTGTGCTTGCATTAAAAAAGTTGGCATATAAAAATATATAAGATAATTTGAACTTTAGGCTTGTGGGTGAACTTTATATTCAGTTAAAATTTGGAAATAGAATGGTTTGATCAGTTAATATTTTAAAACATACCCTTTTCCTATTTGTAAATGTCCTGTTAAATGTCTCTTGTGTTATGTGGGTATGTGAGTGTAATCTTTCTGTGTCTTTGTTTCTGATTAATTTTGGGGGAAACATACTTTATACTGTATAGTCTCATCTGCTCAGAATTCATACCACTCTGCTAGACTTCTTGGGCATGTCTAATTGGCCATGACTGGGAGTAATGCAGTTATTTTATTATTTTTCCCCATTTTGATGTCAATTTGGCCACATCCATGTTTTAATTAATTAGCCTTGGCAAGCCACACAACCTAAATATGTCCCTTTGTTCAAAAAGTATTACTTACCCCTGCTTTTTCCTGGAATAATGATAATATTTAAATGTCTGTCCTATTTGTAATCAGCTCAATCATTTTTTAATTCTCTTTTAGATGAACATAGTCCTGAAACTAACACATTTACCTTCCTTGCCCTGTTACATTCTCAGTCTTTGCAAATTTCCATTTGATTATACTACTAAGAGGTTTTATGTGGCAGAGGGAATAGTGATTGCAATGAGTATCATAACGAAGTATACACAGGGAGCAAAATTTGTTTGTTCTGAAGAGACATGTCAGTTTTCTGAAGGTATGCTAGTAAGCTTGAACTCAAATTGTTTCATTTTTAAATTTTGAATTTTATAATTCAGCAATGTCTAGAATGTCACAGATTGATTCCTCTGTCAATTGTATTGAGCATATCATTTAGTATATGACTCGCAATATATAATTCATTATGCTGGGTTAGGTATATTCAGAATTATGAGCAGTGAATTCCACATATAAAGTTCAAAAATGATAAAGTGCTTCCTGCATCTGCTAATCTAATTTTGGTGGAGCATAAAACATACATTATAGCCAAACGAGGCAACCATATAATGATACTATAATATGGAACTATCTGGCTGGGGTTATAAGGGATATAAAAGGGATGTTATGTTTTCAGCATGGTATGGAAATATCCTGTTAAAATCCATAGATTTTGAGCAGTTTTCTGATTTAAAAAAATGAAAAATATTATCTGCTTCTGAATTTTTAGAAAACTGAATTCAGTCTTTTGTATGACTCTAGGGTTTCAGTATATAAGAGTACATACTGCTGGAGCTACAGAATCTGCAACACTAAGAAATGATTTTGTATGCAGCTTATGTATGTCACCACTGAAAGAAGAGAAGAAATATCGAGTACTTGGTGGTAAAAACTAAATAGATCTGTTATTAATTCAACATGATACATTAAAGGGCTCCATACTACCGATATATAAGGGGAATAGACAACATAGAGAAAAAGGAGAACACACAGAGGAAGAAGTAGTGGTAAGCATATTAGTTTTTTTCTTCAATATGTCTTAACCAAATACACAGCCACTGTTATTTGTCTC
>JANHFL010001159.1:102494-112694 GCA_032468155.1 Oxyrhabdium leporinum | reverse complement strand
AAATTTACTGTTAGAGTGAAGAGGGCAGAGGTCATGGCTTCAAGATGACTCTCTAGCTAATCCCTGTACTGACATAGAAGCAATTAATCATTAAAATAGGGACATCTTAGCTGATGCTACTGATTTATGAAGACATCAACTGCAGTAATGATCAGTACTTGCACAATTCATCATTATTCAGACAGCTTGGCAGGTTGGAAATAACTCAAAATAATCAATACTCGAAGTATATTTTCTCTAGTTTCTTTAAAACCTTAATTAAAAACCACCAAATTCTAGAAAATATACACAAACGGAACCAGGAATTAGCAATTTTATACACAACTAAAAGACAGATGTATTAAAATATCTATTACATATGCTTCAAAAATGAAATTTACTGTGTGCTTCAGGGGTTGCAAAACTTTAATGTATTTTATGTCCAACCAAAAAAACCTTCCGTCCTATTATAATGGGCACTTTTTTTGAAAAGGACTTTTTATTCTTTTAGACATTCTTTTGTTATGTTTATCATATATTATGAATGTTATGAAACTCTGCTGTACTTTACAATACATCACACAATATCTCATGCACAGCAAACACTTTTTTTGTTTTCGGGAAATGAAACTAATATTGGAAAGGTTTTGTTACATTTACAAAGATAGCAGACTCCTGTCATTTTTCTGCCTGAAGCAAATCAGCAAAAAGTACTATTGTCCAAATAAAAAAGAAATTAGAAAGCTCAACATAAACACATTCAACTTCAAGTAAGGGTAGTCCTCATTTAGTGACCACAATTAAGACTCACTTGGTCATTAAGCAAAACTGTCACTAAACAAAACGGTGACTGTGCTTATGATCTTTCTTTCTACTTACTACTTTGCTTTACACACCTGTAAAAGTAATAAACGTGAGGATGTGAGTGCCATCATAACAGTTATAATGGAACTATGAATGGTCCCTAAATGAGGGCTATCTATATAGCATGATAGACAGACACAAAAAACTCCTGAGAATACCGCAGACCCCCCAAAAAACAATCTAATATATCATTGAACAAATCAACCCACAGTTCTCACTCAAGGCACGAATGACCAAGATCAAATTATATTATCTTAGCAGAAGAGAAGAGGACAACCAGTAGCAAGATGCATAAGTCTTACAATGGCAATGAATGCACCATTGGGAGACTTGAAAGAACAAGTTAGAGATAGATCATCATAGAGAAAATCTATGCGGTCAATAGTAGTTGAAAAAAACTTGATGGCACATAATCATCTTCATAGCGTGATAGCAGGTCTTGGTCAAAATAAATTCCTAGGAAGAACTAAATAAGCTGAATATGATTTTAAAAGAAGATAGCAATGAAACAAGAAGTGTTACAGCTATTTTAAGCTTCTAAAAGGGAAGCTCTATTCTATAGTCTCTCTCCACTAAGCAGATGGAAAACAATAGCCCCAGGCTGTTTTGAAATCAGTCAACTTAGAAGCTACCACCAAACTTGTTTCCTAGTGAATGTCTATTTCAATAATAACTAAAATGTCTTTTCTGCTTCTTAGCTATAGAAAGTGGTGCAGCTGTTTGTGTTGTCACAAGATCCTTTCTTGCATTAGTTATGTAAATCTTTCAATGAGTTGATTCAACACTCACAGAAATGCAACATGTAGAAAGCTTGGAAAGCATTCTTATACAATAAACCTGAAAGATGTATCAGCTTTAACAATTTCAAAAACTCTCCTTTAAAAATATTCCTGTACATTCCAAATCAATTTTTCTGAAGAACCAGTAAATTCTTTCTAGTTTTTATTAATTTTAGTTTGGAGAAACCAAGTTATGCACTAGAAGCAATTACAAGGAGTGTAAGAACTATGCCTAAAATAACATTTTTAAAAGGCATGACTATCTTGTTTGCACAGATATATTTCAAAATATACTTTTGTCTACCAAAATATATTTGAAAAATTCTTTCAAGTTACTATGTTTCACAATTTAGCACAACTAGAAAGTTTTTTTATTGCTTCACACTCATAGTGTGAGTTTTCAGGTTTAGTTTTATAGGTTTTTTTATTGTGTAGCATTCCAAATTTAATTCTGTATTTTTTCAGTAGTTTCTTATTTGACATAATACCACAGTCAAGAATTTGGTTACCATTTGTATTATTTATAGGTTTATGACAAGCTCAACTTGTGCTTCACAATCAAAATTAATTACAGGGAAAGATCTTCCTAATTACATGCTAGAAAATTACTATCAATATGTTTCTCTGCTAAAATCTGTGTAGTAGTTCAGAACTCTTTATCTGACTTGTACAGTAGAGGTATGTTCTGTTTCATCAAACTATTTTACTGCTTTTGTAATATCAAGATTACTTATGTACAATTACGAAATATGTCATGCCATCGCAAATAAAAATCTGAATGTGAATATATTTTTTCAAATAATCATTCTATTTCTACACACCCATTTTTCTATGTACACTACCCTAAGAACATCATTTACCTTAACTACAATACATTATAGCATCCTATATTGCTAGATAACCCTTACCGCTTTTGCACAACAGCTCCATCTTGTGACATTCGGATGCTTTGAAGCAAAAAACCAGGATACTATTTAAGAACTTTTTGTAAATAATTCAAGGTTGCAAGCACACACAATACTTCTTCCTTCTATTTAATAGCTGACAGAACAATGTACATATATTGAATTGTACTAACAACTTTAGTAAATTCAGAACTAGTATCTGATTATTAAACAAAATATACTGGTTCTAGACCCCCCAAAAAAGTTTGAGACCTTCAGTGTTGCCACCATGTTTATATTGTCATTGAGTAGTATTTTGCAGATTCCAGTACTGCCAAAGTCAGTCTGTTTAAAATTTTGTTGGATTAAATAAATTTCACTTTTAATTGTTTTTATATACTCACTTAAGATTAGACAGTTATTTTTCTTAGATTCTTTTAAAGTTACAATTAAATTATTGCATCTGTTGTCCTTGAATTTATTATCACTGTTTGACATGAGAAACTAATCTGTAGTCCTATAAAGTGGTAGATTTAATAACTACTAGCCCAAACTCAGTCACTGCACCAACCTCGAAGGATAAATTTTTATTTAAGGAGCAGCTGCTTCATCCCCAATCATTTTTCCATTCTATCCCAGTAGTTCATCACAGCAAAGCAGATTCAGCTCAGCAAATCCAATCTTCCCGGCCATGTTATTAGACAGAAAGTACAATTCTGCAAATTAGTTAATAGTCCAGCAAGGAGCTGATAATGTAAATTACATAAAAGAAGTTTTGAGATTCTGCAGGCCAGTAATGACAGAACTTGAAGCAAATAAATATACAAAGGCTATCAAAACTTAAGCTCTATTTATATTAGGCGTCTCCCCAGGGGAGCCTTGTGATTTTAAGGGAAAATTATTAAAATGAGCAATTTTCAATTTTCTAAACCTTGGCGGACTAACTAATTCAGTGCCATGGCAGCACATAAAAAGCGGGATGTTCCTCCTTACACACCAGCATTCTCCTAAAGAGATGAGTTGGTCTCTGACTAGCCGAGGGGTGGGGGGGGCTTAACCCCTCCGCCAAAATGGCGCAAAGCTCGGTCTATTTTTAAGAACAAGTTGTTCTCTGGTTTCTTGAGAGGGGCGCCATCGTCTTTCTTTTTCCGTTCGACCACCCACATCAGACCGAGAGAAGAATCCGAAGAATCTCTCGCCCAAGATCCTTTTCCTGGCATACCCAACCGTTTGAGGAAAACCCGAAGCGATCGCGTCTCTGTCAAACGTCTACCTCTCCAGCCCTCGGTACCGCCCGGTAGAAGGTGCCCATCCGCCGGACCCCATCTTTGTTTCATCACACTTCTCGGGTCAGAAGGACGAAGGAGCCCAGCGGACGAACCTGGCAAAACGCAGGCAACGCGAGGCCTATCCGATCGTGTTTGAGGGCGCTCAATCGCAGCCGATTCTAAACGAATCGCGCGCGCGGAGCTCCTTCGCCACGCGGCGAAACAACACGCCAAGTCTCGCGACGAGCGGGAGCCACAACGTTCCTTTTGAGGGCCACGTGACTCGGCGGTCGCCCTCGAGCCTCGGTGGGTCGATTTTTTTTTTCCTTACCTACTTGGTAGGCCCATATAGTACCGAAGTTTACTACCGGTCAGGACGAATTTAGAAACAGAAATGAAATTGGATACTTCGGATACTTCTTTTAAGCTGCTTTTCACGAAGAAGCCAACCACTAGCTTCTCAGTTTCCCTTCGTGAAAACGGCGCGAGCTCTCGCGGTAGGATCGGCCCTAAAAATATACAGGCTCGCGATGCATTGTGGAACGCGTAGTTCCAGAGGCAGCCATACGTGGCCGTGTTTGGGCTCGTAAAGGTAGCCAAGCTGGAACTCCACGAGCTGGTAGCCGATGCTGGGAAGGCAAACGGACATCTCGGAACAGCGCCGTATTACTACTATATTAATTGTTATAGCCATCTACTCCAGCTTACGAAATCCAGCAAAAAAACGTTTAAAAATACAACACAGGGGGAAAAAACCCACAAGAGGGCCTTGGCAAGTACCTCTCTCAAGGGCAAACATTTATGGTCCGGCTCATGCAACATTACTTGACTTGAGCCACACTAACAATAGATGATTTGGGCCAGTTGATCTAGTTATGGCACTTTCCCATTCCTATCCACTCTTCACTGAAATGGGGGAAAAAACTAGAGGTAGTTCTTGACCATGACCACTGTAAGGTCCCAAAATGTACTTGAGTCACCATAATGCCAAAGAGAGACCCAAGAAGAGGCTTGGGGGGAAAAATCGGCTTTCATTTGTACAAAGAAGAGCTGGGTAGACATTCCACAACATACAAAGAGCATGCAGTGAAAGACCACACCTTGGAGAAGGCATGGCATCCTTTTATACCTTTAGAGACATCAGCTTAGTACCCAATACTGGCCCCTGGCCCATGCATTCCTTGTAGCCCTGCATTGGTTGTGCAGCAAAGGGGGGGGGGTGCTTAGCAAAGGTATTTGCCCGGTGTAACCCTGCCAAGCTATGACATATTTCATTCAAGGCATCGAGTTATACAAGATAACAGAAGTTAGATCACTGGTAGAAGCAAATGGCAGAGGCAGTTCTAATTCTTACAGGAGCAAAGCAATTCTTACAGAAGCGAAATAGCAAGTTATTATGTCCCACTAATTCTATCTATTCTACTATTATGGCCCTTCACCACAATTTTTTGTTGCTAAGCAAGACAATTGTTAAGTGAGTTTTGCTCCATTTACCACCTTTCTTGCCACAGTTGTTTTCAGTGAATCACTGCAGTTGTTAAGTTACTAGCACAGTTAAGTGAATCTGGCTTCCCCATTGACTTTGCTTGTCACATGAGCCCGGGACACTGCAGCCATCATAAATAGAGGCCAATTATCAAGTGCCCAAATCTTGATCGGGTTACCATGAGAATGATTCAATTGTTTTAAGTGTAAAAAATGGTTAGAAGTCACTTTTTTCAGTGCCATTGTAACTTTGAACTAAATAAATGGTTTTAAGTCAAGGACACCTGTATCAGCATGATATTTGCTGTCCCACTTAACAATCTCTAGCCTGCCACTTCCTCTACTTCCAGTTACTACTGGTTGCTTGTTACTAGGACTATGGATGACAAAGTACCTTGAAGTTATTTAGATGATGGGTGAATAAAGAGAAATATCATTTTAACACTATCTTGCCCTCCTTATGCTGGTCTATGACTGTAATAAAGTTGTGATTGATAAATACTTAAGCACAATGGCTTAAGACTTTTCACTCATAGGCTGGGAATAGTGAAGGCCCAGTAGAAAATAAAGATACTGCCAGGACATGTTTATGCCATGTGCCAGCAAATATGGAAAGAGGCCCTATAGTTTTTTCACAGGTTTATTTGATATCATTGTGATCTCAGACATACAGAAGCAGGATACGATTTAAAATTACCCTGAAAAGGGGAAATAAGAATATTTCCATTTGTTCCATTGTGAATTTGAAGAATGCTTCAGCAACTAGGAAGAGAGGCTGAGGAGTTGTAAAGTTGAGATCTGTGAGGTGGGAGACAGATGTTGTGGGTATCACATTTTGGTACTGTACAGTGTTCCTCCTATTCCATTTCTTTTGCATGTTATACAGTGGTATAGCCCTTTCATTTTTATGTTAGTGTTCCTGCTATAAGGTTAGTTCCTGGATTCATGTGTCCTCTCTCAATTGTTTCCATTCATTGTAAGTACTGCATAACCTTAAAACACTAATGCCTGATATTGTTTCCTGCCCTTTTCTTCACCATTCTTTTTTCATGTTAAATTGTTCAGATTATTGCTCTTCAGGAATGGACTGTTTCGTTTATAATACATATACAATGTGTTTTAGATTACATTTAATTTGAAATAATAACATAGCAGGTCTCAAACACATTATATCACATTGCATATTTTGGGAACAAATATTTACCGTACATTTTCTTAGCATTTAACATAGAGAGCCAATTTAGTATAGTAGTTAAGGCAACAGTTTAGAAATCAGAAAACTATGAGCTCTGGTTCTGCCTTTGGCATGAAAGCCAAGTGGATGACTTTGGGCTTGTCCTCTCTTTGAGTCCAACTCTCCTCATTGGGATATTATTATCAGAAAAATAGAAGAAGGAAGTAGCATTAATTATGTTTGCCACCTGAATTATTTAAAAATAATAAACTGGATAAAAAAATAAAATAAATATAAAGACTTTAAAGCAAATTTGAACTATGTAGAATAATTACATCCATTAAAGAGTATTTATTTCCATCATATTTTCTGATGCAAAAATGTTAATTACACACAGACACAAATACATACATGAACTTAAGCCTAGGAAAATTGTTCAAAATAGTGTAAGCAATGTATTTGTGCTGATGTTTATAACTACAATATCATATCCTCAAGTATGTTTTGGGTTAATATATGACTTTTCAATGTCCATTTGTTTTTTAGAGATTACTTAGAACAGAACACTGTGCAGAGTAAAGCCATGAAGTATGTGAAGAGGGGTGGGGTGTGGGAAATAACATGGAAGGAAAATGATACTAAAATGACTATTTCGCAGATAAAAAGGTATTATTTTTTTATCTGCATACATGCCAACAAATCACAATGTAACCTAATCATGAACTGTTTATACATATTTTGGTGGAATCAAAGTTAATTGTTGGAACAACTAAAGAATAAATTATCACTAAAAGATATGACTTTTCACAAGGACTGTAAAAATAATTCTTTTTAGGAACTGTATCATAGGGGCAGGAACCTTGTGTTTACTGTAGTTTAGTTGGGACAGCTATGTTGGGAACAGAAAATAAAGCTGTTTCAGAATTCAGTAGTGAACACATTCAAGACAAAATTACTAGCATCTTAGTCTACAGTTAGACAATAAGTCCCTCTGAAAATTAGGATTGTTTCTTGAGTTATAGCAGTACGCAGGGCAACGTTTGTTCTCTTTTGTATTATGCTGTCACAATGTTAGAAATTCAAATAAAACGACAGTACTGTTTTTATCCAGTTTTCTTTCTTTTGCTTATACTCACATCGTAAAAAATCACTGAATATTGTATTCAGAGTATTCCTGAAGAAAAAAAATCACGATATAAAATTTTGTTACTGTAGAAGGTAATTCTATCACACTGAATGAAAGATCCTCAATGAACACACCTGAGATGTTAAGAGAATGGGTGCCATGAAGACAGGATATGTCAATTATGTATTGCCACCATCAAGAAAACAAAAATTGGTGAAAAGAACCTGGAAGATGCCAGTGAAAAAGCATGGTCCTCTATTTGCATGAAAACAATTCCAAAGGTAATATTTCTGGATCCCACTGAATCTAAAGAAAAATGCTCTCTTAGAGGAAGTGGGAGAGGTAAAAGTTCATTCTAAGCAGCAGTTAAAATTATTCTAAAATTTAACTGATTTTTCAATAACAGATACTATTTTATGATAGATTTGAAAAACTTAATACGATTTAATAGTTACACAGATATTCCATGCTTTATTATTTTGAAACGTCAAATTCTTACTTTTAAAACAAAATATGAGATTCTCAGATCTTCGAGTTTTAGTACATTTGACTTAGAAATTAACTTTTATAACCTGTGATTGCATGTAAGACGCAGCCCTTTTTCCACCTTGCTGTAATCCTTTTATTTTTATGTGCATATACATATATGTATAGTATACTGAAAAAGTCAATGTAATTCAGTACAGTTTAACATATATACCAAATATTGCTAAACATTTTATGAAGTTTCCTGTAAAAAATCCTTACTCTAATAACCTAAAGACAATATTGCTTGTGAACTAATAGCGCGTGAGAGTGTGTCTGTGTACGATAAGAAAAAGAGGAAAGCAAACTCTCAGGAAATGCTAATATTAGGAATGGTAAACAGCAGCTACAAAACTCATACATGAGCTAAGAATATTTTTTAGGAATAAGCCAAAATAAAAATTGACAACTTGATGGCACATAATTGTCATCATTATATCAAAATAATAGCATTTCAGATAAAGCTTTTCTTCAACAACGGAAGTGTGAGTTTTTAGTACTAAAGATAAAAAAATACATTGCCGTAAGTGGCTTGATCCATAATGATAATTTACTTTAAATCCCAATTTTACTAAAAGATGTACAATTCCTTAAAAAATCTGATTTTCTTGGCTTCCCGGGAAATGTTTGCATTTTTTTTTAAAAAATCACAGTAGTTTTAAAAAGTACATAACAATAAACATTATTTGAGACATAATTTTGCAAATAATTTATTCATACAATAAGAAAAATTGTCTGTACTTGTAATCATTGTTGCTTACATGCAAATATTTTAAATCAAATTAACCAAATATGCAAGCTTCATATTCTGTGGCGAGCATTATTTATAAAGCATATGTATATGTTGAAGCAGAAGCAAGCTCTTTCCCAAAAGAATTGGTACTTTGAAGATACAGATAAACACAACCAATGGGTATAATAGCCATATTTAATCTACAAAACTGCGTACATTATTTTTTGCCACAGTTATGTTTTGGAATAACTTTTGTTTCTGCTTTAGCTAGTTAACATACAAACATTTCAGCAGAGAAAATTAAATAATTTTATCTAAAAACAGCATGTAAGTAATATTTCCGGTGGGAGAGCTGTCTTGATTTGTAATAGCAAGAGCAAAGAATCTTCAGGCACCCCTACAAACTGACAGAAAGATAGGACACACATTTTTCAGGATCAATTTCATTAGATGTATGAATTATTGTAAATTGAGAAGTGACTATACATTCACAGTATAAATAAAATGGTCAAACATTTATGAAAAATTAATAGATGTACAGTTTATAGCAATATGTTGTAAAATAATTTTGGACATATTTTTAAGAAAGTGTGAAAGCTGTAACTTATTCTTCAAGGCAACATTTTTTGCTGAGATACTCTATAACATCAACAGAATTTCATGTCTAAAATTCATACATCCCATTTTGCAATGTTATTTCTTGGATTAATTCTTCAACATACCAGGTACCTTAATATTACCTTTGAGCATGACAAATGTCGAGGACAATGTGTATGAGAAGACTATTGCCTTATGTCATCTATCACAATTCTGTGACACATATGGCAAATTATGAATAGATATATCTGAGTATATGACATGGATCACTGGAATACTTGAAATAGTTCTGCAGAGCTCTTGTCAGTTAAAAGCCTCCAAACTTAGATGCATTATTTATTTTATTTATTTATTTATCAAATTTATTTCTGCCCATCTTACAGTTTAAGGTAACTGAGCGGCTCAGCTTTTAAACATTAGCTTAAAAATCAGCTATTAACTTATTTAATTTCTTCAGAATTGGGGTACAATTATTCATATTTCATAAATTATCAACAAAGGTCGCAAAATGCCTGTAAATTATCCACTACATTATATTCAGCCATTTCTTCAGACAGAAAAGGATATGTTCTCATAAACAAGATGACACATGAGCTTTTATCTTATGGGTTTCAATAATAGCAACATTCACACAATGAAAAGTATATTTTGCCTTTTGAGAAATAATAGCTATGTAAGAAACAAATGAATTATACTACACAACTGAGATGAATGAGGACCCGGATTGTGGGGGCAATATTCTGAGGTATATTGGATTAATATACTGATGTAAGAGTATTGCTTATA
>JANHFL010001159.1:60358-102394 GCA_032468155.1 Oxyrhabdium leporinum | reverse complement strand
GCTTATAAGCTGTAAACCGCCCCGAGTCTTCGGAATGGGGCGGTATATAAATGTGAAAATAAATAAAATAAATAAATCCCCAGCTGTGAAGAAAGCAATCTGAACTAACAGGCTGAATTTCAAGTCTACCATCTAAGAGTGCTGGTCATTTGGAAGAAATATCACAGATATGGAGGACTCAATTTAAATATATCTGGAATAAATACAACAGCATTTAAGGAAAAAAACAGGATTACATTTGAGAATTTGTTGAGGTTTCTCCTTGATTTACATTTTCGGCTTGCACTGAGGGATTCAAAAATTGTCCTGATGCTCCAATATATAGGCGTGATCTCATTGGCCATTTCTAGAAGATGAAGATGCAAGATAGATTAGTATTGCTTGCAAAAATGCAGGAAATCAGCAGCTTTATTAGCAAACATATGAATTAAGCCAGTTCATTTAAGGATATGTTTATCAGTTATGGGACTATAAATTCTCCCATCCTTTATAACCTGCTATTTGCATTGGACCAATGCAAATAGTAAGCATGTGTAATGGCATGTGGGAATGCCCTTGGGAGACAGAGGAAAAACTGCAGCTGGGGAACAGCTGGATAAGAGGTAGGTGAGCTTGCATCAAAAACATGGGTGTGACAAACTCAGATGGGACACTCCCTAGGTTTTTTGGACTGTAAAAACAATGTGGGAAAATATACTTTCAGACTTACAATATCTATTAATGAAACTTTACAATAATAATTCAGCTAGTTTATCTGTGTTTCTTGTCTGGATCACCTTGCAAGACTAACGTCATGAGAAGGAGAGCTATGTAGATTGGTATGGAGGAGGAAGGAGATCTTGACACCTCATTAGATACCTTTAGATTGACCTCTATAGGCCTATTTAATTTTATTGTGCCACATGTCTACTATTACTGACAGCTTAGCTCTACAAAAGATTTGCAAACTGGCGAAAGAAGGTAAAAAATAACAATAGGCCAGCGCATTTATTACATTTATTAGGTTTAAATCATCATAAACTACTGTCCTACATTAGATATTATTGCTCTTATACTCTGTTTTCATCCATGTATGTTTTCACACCAAATTTTCTTAAAAATATAAATGTTTTCATAAAAGTACTACCACATCCAATATGAGATTAGTAAAAACGTCTGTAAATGTTATATTTAGAAAAAATGCGAAGTTTAATCGGATTTATGTAATCCTACACACACACACACATACACACACACACAAGCACTTTGATCTTCTGCTTGGTTATTTCAGATAAACACAACTAAATGGGATTTATTTTCTCATATACACGTATCAGAAAATAAATTCCATTGATTTAGTTGTGTTTATCTGAAATAACCAAGCACAGGATCAAAGTGCTCATGTCACATGTACTGTATATACAACGAGCACAGGTTTCCAACAGTGAGATTTATTAAAATAGTAATGATTGCTGGTGCCATCTACTGCTCAGTGCTATTAGCCAGATCTAATGTAAAACTCATAAATTCCATTAATCTGTGAAGAAATGGAGAGTGAGCTCCTCTGGTTTTATAAACTAATTTCAAAAAATTAGTAAGCCACTAAATGATGGCAAAGAGATATAGAGAAACATTGCAATGCCATCCAGTTTTGCAGTTTTTCTCGTTCAGTAGTTAAATATATTGTAATGCAGAATCAACTGGATCATGTTTATGGCATGTCTGTTGGTCATGGCCAACACCTGGTTTCTTGACATTTATTTGAAAATGCTCCTGAGATGTCAAAGCTGTTTCAATTATTTTAAGAATGTGCTTTACTTTCTACTCTACATTATCATTTTTGCTGTGTGTACTCCTATGCTATAGCCAGAATGACTTTTTAAAAACAATTCAAAATATAATTATTTTTTGCTAGAAGACAAATGCGAAACTAATTATATATCAAACCCATTCAATAAAACTATTTTTAAAAAGTGTATACAGGCTCATTCAAAATTACTGTTAGATAATATTAGTTTTGTAAACAAATAATGAAAGGACTACTTACATCAAGGTCCATTTAGTTTGGTTTAAGGTAATTCTTGATTACTAGGTCTTTAAGTAGTAGTTTCCTGGATTAAACTAAGTGTAATTTATCAAAGAAATTACTTATTAAAGAGCTAGTAGCAAGGGGAAGTTCTTTTGTAGTTTGAACTTGCAATATGAACTAAAGATGGTTCATAAGGCAGTGGATTTTACATTGGGGTAATTACTCCCCAATGGGATGTATTTGGGCATATCCTGGGGGAAATTGGGTAATTTCTAATAACATATTTGTGAATTGAGTATCCAGTTTGGGATTGCCACTGTCAAAAGTGGTCGTGTAAAACAACAGAATCTATTTTTTGGTGGGAATAATGACATTATTTGAGACCGGAAATAGGGATATCTGACTCAAACAGTTTACAAGCCATTGTCATAAGGCATAAATTGCTTTGTAATAAATGAGAGTCACTTAAAACCTTGTCCCTGGTGTTAGGCATAATTGTTATGGTACACAGAGGTTTAATGCTGTATCTATCTGAAGTGTCATATGGAATCACATCAATGAATTGTGGTTCAGTTGGTTCCAATTGATTCTGCAATGCTAAAGCTTTCTTATATAGACTAGTGTACTTGTATATTAGTACCGGTATGCTCTTTTGCCTGAAGATTTCTGCACAATGGAAAGGTTTTCAAACAATGCTATGATTAGACCTTCTAGGAAAAGAAGTATTACTGATTTTGTCCTGCTTACCTTAACAGGGTGTAGGTAGCCATCCCCTCTCAGGGTTCCCAAGCCCTTGCCAGGCAATTCTTCTTCATCCTGCAAGCTGCGGGTGAGATGGGCAATGTAGGTGGTGGCTAGAAGCAGTACATCCAACTTGGAGAGCTTAGTGTCAGGTGGTACAGAGGGCAGAGTTCTTTGTAACTCCAAGAAGGCATGTCGTAGGGTCTGCACTCGACTACGCTCTCGTGCCGCGTTGGCTGCTGCAGGTCTCCCCAAAGTTGCCCCACTCTGTGGTCCTAAGGAGTTAGTGTCAGATGTGGAGGGTGGCAGAGAGGCATTTGAGCTTGCAATATTGACCTTGATGTTCTCAGGTACATTTTTATAGTCCATTGGTAACACAAAACCTGCAACCGACATGATGCAAATTCCCAGCTTATACCTTGGATTGTCACAACCACATTTTCTTTTTTAGAACTATATTGTTATCTGATTTTTTAAGAACTTTCTATTATAATTTTCAGTATACTGCAATATATTCTCTTAATGTGGTACCCCTGTGCCAGCAACCACTAACCGTGCAGTTTTATTTTTAAGATAGGAGAATTCAGCTGAAAAATCATCAGCACGTAGTTCTAACAACTGATTAACAATTCTAATGCATTCTCAGAAAATAATGACCATATTTAAACACTGTATTAGGACATATTTTTAAGCATCTTAACTTGAAATATATTTGGCGCCAACATTTATTATCTTTCAGAAGTGAATCCCATTGAATGTGGCTTAGTATTTAGCAGAAATGATTAGTGTTGAAATGTTAATAAAGTGTTCAGATAAATGTAAGAAATCACGTTGTGCACAACTCCCAATTACTTTATAGATATATAAAGTACATTTCTTTACAGTAATGTGGAGGTGATTTTCTTCCTGGATTTTTAGATATTTTTATGGATTTATTTTTTACTTCCCAGTAATCCCCAAACTACAAACTGGGATTTTCCGATGGCTCTACAAGTAAATACTACAGAAATCCAATCCCATCCGTTTATTTGGATGATTATTTAAGATTAAATACTTTTACCACACTAAAATAAACAAATAAATATACAAGAATATAAGCCTCAATTGTGAACTCACTTATTGAACTGCTTGCCTCTTTGGGACTGATACATGTTGGCTTTAAAAGATAAAGATTAAGTAGATTTGAAATATCATTTGAATTCTCTTAAAAATGTGTGCTTTTGCAGTCTGCAAACCACAAAGTACATTGAATCTAACTTGTATTTGCATACAGTAAATCTTATATTTATTGAGGACTATATGCACCTGGACTGTGTCTTATAAATTAGAATCTAGTCTCTATAGTTAACAATAGTAGTTTTTGTTAGCAAAACTAGCAAGCAACTAATAAAAGTACATTAAATTTGTATGCTGCCCAACTTCGTTATTTAACTTTAATAAAAAGCTTTTTCTCAGTTACAGACTTTTTTCTATTCAACTGAAGATACTTTTCTGAAATAGGGCAATGGAGGAGAGGAGACACAAAGGGGTAAAAACAAGGCAGGATTGGAAATAACTGCTCTCTAAGAAGTTTTTTCTTGAGAACTCTGATTTTATTGCCTCAATTTCAGTTTCAAGTTTCTAAATTAAAATGGATTACTGAACAATAAATTATATTAAACATAATAGATTTTTTCCTGAGTTAACATACATGATTGCCCTACGATTATGTCTTTTGTAAAGGTTTTTAAATGTATCTGGTTCTTTTTTGTTTTAAAATATTTATTAGAATAATTATTCATTAGTTTGGATTTTAAGTTTTAGTATTTAACATTTAGCTTATTAAAACTATAAATTAAAATTATTTTATAATTGGCTATTTTACTGCAAAAGACTGTATATAAGTAATACAACTGACTGAGTTTTTCAATTAAAGTAGTGTTTAGTTTTTCCATTAAAGCTGCATTTGTGCAGGTCAATTAATTTGTTAGATATTTAGGATTCATTTATACAGTATGTGGTTTTGTTTATTTAGTATTCATTCATATACTAGGAAAGAAATATTTTGCTGTAGAACACTATTCTACACATTTATCTGAATTGCACATAGCTGGAAATATTTCTGGGGCTTATTTCCACATACACGTTTAACACATGAACAATCAGACCCGTAAGTAGCCCGTATAACATTGGCATCTCAATTCAAAACGTGAGACCAGTGGGGAAAATCCCACCAATTTGATAGCCATATCTAAGTTCACGCTATTTTTATTCACAGTCCTATTTCACTTAGAATTTCTCGATGTATTTTTAAAATACGATTACGATTATATTTACATGCACACTAACCATATAAGAACGGTCGTTGGACGCATTTAAACCTGCTGTACTTCTGAAGTAAATCACCAGAGCAAACCAAAACTCATATTAGCGCTCCTCTTTACAGATTACAGAGGCTAAATAAACCCTTTAAAATGATTTGGATTGTCTTTTGCACCGGGGACTTTTGCAACGCTTACGAGGCCTGTTTTCTATGATTGCCTTGCTTGCACAATATTTTCTTATAAAGATATTGAATTGGAAACAATTCGAAGAGGAATAGCAGGAATCGAGCAAATAAATGGTGGTTACCCGGAAAGAAAGTTCAGGAAAACGGGGGATCCACACAAGACTTGGAATTCAAACTGCTTTGAGGATCTTTAATCCCTCGAAGACATGACCTATCTTATCGTAAGCCTATTGGCAAGACCGCACAACTGCGGCATAAGGATGTGTTGTTTAGAATTAGGGGGCGGCCAAATTCGTTTATCTACCCAAACAGCGCGAAGGAGCACTGCGAGAGTATTAAAAAGTTGCCTCAGAAAGAACTTACTTGATCTCCTGGGGATCCGTTCAGGGAGACCAGGCGCCGCTGCTCTCCCGTTGCAGATCTAGTCCAGGACGGGTGTGGGGAAGCCCCGGGCTTTTATAAGGGTTGGGGAGTGCTCGGCTTTTGCTGACGCCTCCCCCACCCCCTTCCGCGTCGCCCTCTGCCCTCCCTGGCCGGCTCTCTCGCCTGCGGGGAATCGAAGCTGCTGCGCGTCCCTATCTTCGTTCGCGTCCCGTCCTCCGAGATCCAGCCGCCACTTCGCGACAGGCGAGTTGGAACGCCTTCGAATGATGACTTACCAGGTCGCAGATCCACGCAATTTCCCTGGCGTCGTGAAACCCCGCTGGTTTCCCATTTCTTTTCGAACGGAGTGTCTCGGCTTCTTAGACAGGCCTTCACAGATAGCCCACTGCCCTGGTGGGCAAAAAGAAGAACCTCGCAGCATTTTACAAAAAGTGTGAATTATGAAGAACTCCTTCCTGCGCAACACGGGTTAGAATGGAGCAAGGACCTTTCAGCCGACATAATTCACAACCTGTTGTAAAGTGGGCAGTAAAATAAGCAGGCACACAAGTCACTTAACATAACCTCGTTCTCTGTATTGAGGCACTGGTTTGTTTTAATATTAGTCACTATTTTTAAATTAAATTTATACATACTAATGTAAAAGTGTGCCATTAGGAAGACCTGTGCACCTTACCACAAATGCAATGAGACTTCAAAGTCATCATAGATCCTGTCATATTGAAGCCAGAGATCTCTGCTTTGTAAATCAAGAGGTTGGACTTCAAATCTCACAATCTGACCAGTATCTATACTGTTTGAAGATTATGAATGCTCACAGCTAATATAGCTGGAGGATGCCAGTTTAGGAAAAGCTTAAATACATCTCTTTATGAATGGCATAACACATTTGTGAAAAGTTGTTAGCTGGCTAATCTTTTTCATTTCCTCTGCATATCAATAGAAAGGTTTGGGGATTTCTCTCTCCCTCCAAAGATGAATATATGTGCAGAAAATAATTAATTTGAATTAGAATTCCAAATAGCTACTTGCCTTTGAAGACACAAAAATGCATTTACCAGATGCTTGATAACATCGTACAACTGTAATTCATTGGATTTTCAGTAATCGAACTTATATATTTTTTGCACTATCTTGTTTAAGATGGAGAGCATATTGATTTTGCACTCCCATTTATCCACCCATTAACTACATTTATGGAGCAGAATTTGTTTCTAATTATAACTGCAATTATGAGTTGAAATAAAACTACAGAATCTGTGCTCCTGTTAGTTTGCCTGGTTGGGTGATGTAGTAGCGATTATTGCTGCAATGTAATAGCACCTTTAAGCACATGAAAGGCAAAGCAAAGCAGATCTCATTGTAGAATAAGGTAGTGGCAGTAGAAAGGATTTAAATTTATCAAGCATTGGATGAAATTAGCTTCAACGAAAGTTTTGAAAACTTAGCATGTGTTGTTCCACTTCACTTCTGTCTTCAGAAAGCCCTTGGTACAGTGAAAACAAATATGATGGGTCCCCTCAGGCAGGACTTGGCAGCAGCAATGTACATTTTCAGGCACATTGCCAAGATTCAATGGTGAATGAAGGAGTGCCATTTCACACAGCTAAATGAGTAGCTCCCCTCCAATCCCATACAAACCTCCAGCACATCACACAATAGATAGAAAGCACATTGTGGAGTAGCTGAGAGGAGGATTTTAGATTTGGTGTAACACTGAATGACTGACAAGTCTCTTCTATGAGCTTTGCTTTGGAACCTCTCTGGCAGGAACAAACACTTTGCATTATGATAGAAGAATGGATGTCAACACAGTTGGGGAGGGAGCAAGGTACATAATTATGAGTCAATAGAATCTGTATCTAACACTATTAAAGTAACCAACTTTAGTCTTACAAATAGATTGTAAGAAGACGACTAGCTTCTTCGGCGCAACAGGTAGCAGCATTAGCAAATATGGTAATCTTGTAGAAGCACTTTATTGGAATAGAGATCTTCAGGAAATCTTTGATATAAAATGAAAACTAAAAAAATGTCAATGGCAAATCATGTTGATATTGTTATCAAGTTAATACTTAATGCTACCAATACTTCGCATACAATATTTTTTCTTCTCTGGATAAAGCTTATGTTGAAATTCCATACTGTATTGCATGGTTGTCAAACTCGTCACATCATGTTGCCATCACGTGACGTATCACAACCTTTTTTTCCCTTTGCAGAGCTGGGGTGCGTGTGGCCTGCACATGACGCATCTGGCCACAGGCCACCAGTTGCATAGTGTAATACAACTTCACAGAATTGGTATACAGGTGTCTATTTCATTCAAAAAATAAGATTTCTTTTTTAAAAATGATAAGGTACACATGTAGCATTATACCTCAGGTTGTAAGTTGAATTAATAAATTAATTTGTATGGTTTTTATTATTTATTTCTATCCCACCTTTATTATTTTTACAAATAAAACAAGACAAACATCTCCAACCCATCTTCTTCCTATTTTCCCCACAACAACAGCCCTGTGAGGTGGTTGGACTGAGGAGTACTTGGCTCAAAGCCACCCAATTGGCTTTCTTGGCTAAGGCGGGACTTGAACTCACTGTCTCCTGCTTTCTCGCCTGGTCCTTAAACACTAGACCAAACTGGTATTCCAATCTATTAGTTAGATTATCTTTTTAAGTCCTGGAGAAAATGCAGGTAATGGAAAACAATATAAAGCAGGTGTTCTTAACCTGAGGCTCACAGACCTTTTGGAGTTCATGAATAGATTTCAGAGGTCCATGAACTTCGATATGAAAAAAACCCTGTAATGTTTAGAAAATGAAAATACTTTACAGGTAGTCCTCAATTTATGATTACAATTGGGCCCAAAATTTCTGTTGCTAAATGGGACAGTTAAGTGATTTTTGTCCTGTTTTAAAATTTTTCTTGCCACAGTTGTTAAGTTAGTAACATGATTGTTAAATGAATTTGGATTCCCCATTGACTTTGCTTGTCAGATGACCCTGGGACACTGCAACTGTGAAAAATGTGAGTTGATTGCCAAGCATTTGAATTTTGATCACGTAACCATGGGGATGCTACAATGGTCGTATGAAAAACAATTATAAGTCACCTTTTCAGTGTTGTCATAACTTCGACCAGTCACTAAATGAACTGTTTTAAGTTGAGGACTGCCTGTAGTACAATAGTATTTGGAGAGTTTTGGAAGGCTTTTGACTATTATGGCATGAAGCAACTGGGGAATTACATACAAGTGGTATCTTGTATTTTGACCACTATACATGTGCATATTGGCCCTTTGAATGATGCATGAAATTGATTTTTTTTATTATACTCTGGAACTACTCTATGCATTTCTGAAATAGCCTTCTGCCTTATTTTGAAAATGAATAATTATATTATGAAATCAGAAGTAGAGCTGATGTTTTAGTTGAGTTTCACAAGGCAAGATATGACTGTAATGAGTTCAACACAAAGCCCTCAAGGTGGTATAATAAATTTGCTATTTTACAGAAGCATACCAAATCATTTATGTGTTTCTTTTCCAAATACAAAAACAACAGAAAATCTAAAAAAGTTCATGTCATTTTTACACATATTAAAATTATATCTGTGCATAGGTGAAGAAAAATATTCCTAAATATAGTTTGATTCCCAGTACCTTTAAGATTCCTTCATGTAATTTTCTATATAGAAGATATAATGTGATTTAAATCTTGCTTTCTCCCAGGCTTTTCTTCCTTATTCTCAGTCAAGCCTCAGCATTTGGAATTCATGGTGCTTTTTGTCCAAGTTTGATTATGGGTCATCAAATTGTTTTTGATTCCTAGTGACTACATAGATAATTTGTTTGACAGTCTATTCTTAACTTAGTCTTTCAGATCTTCGAATGGTATACTCATTGCCACTGTAACTGAGTCCATCCATCTTGCTGTTAATCACCCTCTTCTCTTTCCTTCCACCTTTTCAAACATTAGAGCCATTTCTAGAGAAACACATCCAAGTACAAGCCAGGAAAAACTGCATAGTTTTTCAAGAACAGCCCAGGTCATCTAAATGGTCCCTCCTAGCTGGTCATATTTTTACATTTTAAATTATGTTTATAAACATAAATAACAGTTTAACAAGGTTAAAGCCAATACAGTAGAGAAACATTTAAAAAAATAAGCATTTTTTGTTATTTTAGCATATAAATGAATGAATGCAATATATTTTCACCACGGTCATAAGAACCATTTTGGGATGTTGTCATTCAACATCCACTTTTTTATTGCTTGCTGGCCAGATAAACAGCATATAATATTAAAGTGTGTATCACAGAATACAAATTTGATATGCACTGCAAATAATTGAAATTTAAAGTTAATTCACTTCATTCTTACAAATATAATTTCCTTCCATTTAGTTCCTATTTTCTAAAGAGCTTCTTTTTATATTGACAATGATATCAAAATGGAAGTATTATATTAATTGGTACAAATGAAATAACTATATTTTTATTTGTATCTTCTAGAGATCATCTCTGTATTTAACCTTTGTGTTTTGCTGAATTATGCTAAAGTATATAAAAAGTTTGCATTTATTGTCCACAGTTGCCTATTCATTTGAAAGAAAAGCTACTAAAATGGGATCAGCAAAGTCTCAGTTTCATGAAGTATAATTGCTTGCGTGTAAATCAGTGATAAGCAAAACTAATAAGAGCAGAAATTAATCTAATTTTGAGATTATTAAATTGAAATATGTTATCTAAATATTTATTGGAATGTCAGAGCAAAGTTATTAAAATAACCAAGCAAGTACTGCAATCATTCAAATCACTGACACAATTCAACCAGTTAAGTATTTTTACATCTCATTGATTTCAATGAAGACTTCCTAATATACTTAATAGCATAACTCCATGCATGCCTAAAATAAGTGAATAATGCTAAACTCCTGTGACTTCATGGACATACATTATACAGTGGATATAGAAAGTCTATATACACCCTTGTTAAAATGCCAGGTTTTTGAGGTGAAAATAAATTACTTCAGAAAAAAAACAGTTTAAACTCTGAACACAAAGTTACATAAAGGTTTATTTATTTCCATAGCAGATAATAAATAGTCACTCTTAATATGGCTCAATTTATGTTTGTAATAATACATTACAAAGAAAGTTTTATTAGAACACTATTTGAGTGTTCTGTTGAGAAAGCGTATTCCTTGTTAAAAGCTAGACAACTGAACTGCACTGCTGAGTTCTGGTATGAAGATTAGCACATACAGCTTCTTTAAGGAGTTGCTGATAAACAAGATGTGCATCATTACACATGCTGCTTCTTTGGACTCAAATTGCTAGTTTTGAGTGTCAGTTTTGATGTCAATTTTGGAGGTCCATTTTGGCCAGTCCCTCAAGCAGAATCATACTCTACTTTTACCTCACATGTGCTCGTACTATTTTATCTAGGGGAAAAGCTATTTTGGAAGCTAATATCCCACCTATGAGGTACATGCAGTGTTCCGACACACTTGCTCTAAATTCAAAAACTGGCAATAAGCCAGGCTTCCCAATCATGCAAAACAAGATGTGAATTGACTCTCAATAATGGATGCTCTCAATAAGCCATTAATGGGCACTTTATTTCACTTTCCATTAGGAAATAGTTGTAAGGACTGTGAATTAATCATCTTCCTAGTAGAAGCCTGGAAGGCATTTGCACAATGAAAGCAATGCTTATGCAGTATTCTCTAGATACCAATATTAAAATTACTCTCTAGGAAAATTGTTTAGGTTAGGATGTAGTAAACTTTTGCTGGAGGCAAATAATTTAAAGGTTGGACACAAGAGGTTAAACAATAGTGTTTTTCTCTATTATTATTCTCAGAATTTGTTAATATTGACCTTTCTTTTGTCAAACTGGAAAGGCATAGTTTTTTTTCCTGGTTCTTGCAAATTTTCACTTCTTTATCCATAATTAAATAAAAATTATATCAAAATAGCCAATAATGAGTTAGCTATAGTTTAATATAGTAATATCATCTATCTGATACTGAATGTTACTAAATTTAATCAAATGCCAGCCAGTTTTAGTGATTCCTTATTCATATCTGAATGAATAGTGAATATTGTGCAAATTTTACAGGATTCATAGAATAGATTTAGGATTCTGTCATTAACACACAAACACACACACATGTAAATGTTCCATAACCAAATATATTTATGAGAATATCTGACAATAAGAAAAATTACATTTGGTTGGCTGGGAATTACAGATCAAAGACATTAATGAAAAGAGACATTCAAAATAAATAGGGTGTAGAGTTATACCAACCAAGCCCTGGGAATTTTGATTGTGAGAAAACAGATACAATAAATCAAATCTTTGTCCTAGTAAGACAAATAAGGGCTGAATTATTAGCTACCCTTTATGCTAGCCAAGAAAATGGAAAGTAAACTTGCAGTATAATTCCCAAGTTTCTGGAGAAAAAAGGCATATTGCAAAGTGCAGAATACTGTGAAAATATGATGATCCTAAAGACAGTGTTCTTATGTTAATTCCTCCTACAGTACATGATGGTTTCAACAGCAAACAACAAGATTTAAAATACTGGAAATTTAATTCCTTCAGAACGAATAGCATTGAGACTTATAATTTGAGATGAACTATAAGAATTCAAGCCAACTAGTACATCCTTCTAAACACATTTATTTGGTATTATGTCTCTTTAAAATAATTGAATTATTTTTCCAAAACACACCGAGGACTGTGATACAAATCAATATGAATTCAGGATAATTTAAACTGTGAGTCATGTTAAATAACTTGTTTGTGTATGTGCCTTTGTGCCAGTGTTGATTCCTAATGACTGACTGGACTAGCCCCTGCAGTTTTCTTGGCAAGATTTTATAAGTGGGATGCCATTGCCTTCCTTCCAGGGCTGAGAGGGAGAGACTGGCCTGAGTCACCTACATGGCTTCATGACTAAAGCAAGATTATAACTCATGGACTTCTGGTTTCTAGCCTGATCTCTTAATTACTACATCAAATTGACTCTATTAGATAACTTGCCTCTTCTTTTGTTTGCATTTTACTGAAATAAAGTTATGAAGAGCTAGAAATGTCACATTAAAATACAGATCCTATTTTTTCTCATTCAATGAAAAAACAATTGGGGAATGTGGTTTTTTTTCCATAATTGCAGTCTAGAGGAAAGTAAGACTGATCTAGTTTATATTTAAGTTTTAAGACCAGATGTTTTACAACACAAGAACTTTTTGTATTAATTTGTATTAATTAAAGTAATAAAATGAAGTTCATACTTATATACTGTATAAAGACACTGATAAAATCCAGTATAAGTTTAGAGCTAATAACAGAGCAGATTCCACAAACATAGAGTATCTTAGGTTTTGTTCTTGAGGTAACTGGAAACAGAACAAGTCTTTCAAGTTGCTATAATACTAGCATTATTATTAACTAATGATCTAAGTCCAACATTTGATGGACTAATATGCAAAATAAATCAATAGCAAAATAACATGTAACACAATTTTTTTAGCTTAGCAATAAGCTAGCCAGCATAACAAACCAAGTTTCCAGATAGTTTTCCATTTTTTTCTGATCCTCATTAACTAAGTTAGTCAGAATTCTATTCAATTCTCATTCTTTAGTTGTTCTCACTAATGTAACTCTTTGAACTATTACACCTGAATTTCTTAGTGTTACATAGCTATATATCCCAAACTCATATTTTTGTCCACATGTTATAATTTTAGTACATTTTGTCTACATGTGATAATGTTGGTATCATATTTGTGGTAAGTACCACAAATACGGTACTTAAAAAATGAGTTCATTATTCGTATGTAGAATGAAGGTTCTACTTCTTTAGATCATGAATGGGAAATTTTAAATCCCAAGGTCCTGAAAACTTGTTTACTAATGGTTAAAAACTGATATCAACTCATAGTTGCATGTATCTTTTATGGCTGTACACACAGACCCAGGTACTATGTGAAAGAATGGCATTATATTACATGACATATAAACTGTACTAAATAGTAGCTGGAATCTGGAAAAGAATCAGATAAAAAGTTTTCACACAGAAAGCATAGCAGTGGTGGGGAGGGAAATTGGTCAAGGAGAAAAAAAAAGATGGGTAGTATGAAAAACTAGAAATTGAAATGCTGAAGAGAGACAGATTCTAAGGTGACTTAAAGAGGAATTGGCATCCAGGTTACTGTGTAAGATGGGCAATACATGAGATGTCTCTACCTTGCAGATATTCAGATTGAGATCTAAAGACACACAAAAGAAGATACAATTTTTCTAACTGGGAGAGGTGGAGAGATACATTTTAATTGGAAATTTGATTAAGCCTTTCTAGAAATTAACAGCAATTAAATTTTGGCGTATTATAAAAGGCATCCTTTGATTTTAAAACAGCAGTTGCTAATCCCAGCAGGGAGATAGCTAATCTAGCTATGGTAAAACAATCAGACCATAAAGAAACTAGGCTACATTCCATCCATCTTTGAAGGCAGATATCAAAGTGAGGCAAAGGCAAAGAGAGAACTGTTTGTATGTATTAGGTCTGTTTGTATGCATTAGCTGAATTCCACTTGAATTATGACTGGAAAAGTCAAACTTTGAACGAAAATGATCTCTTTCTACCCTTGTTATTCTAAGAACAGAGGAAAAAGGTAATATATTTTCCAATATGACCATTGTATGTTGTATTTTGTCTGATCAATCCAGAAAACAGATTATATACTGTATGCCCTAAATTCCATAGAAGTGTCCCATTTCCAGTGCAGTAGTATCATATCAAATCATTGGCTATAAGCTCTTATTAATCTGCTGGGCCCTAGTAAATGTAGTTAAAATTTCATGAATACAGAAAGGTCATGACTGTCCACCAATACCTTAGATAAAATGATAGGTTAATCAGGCTTAATTGGTTTAATTAAGATGGCTACTACTTTTAATATCAAAACATACTTGCATAAGGTCAACTTATTTTAACCCTTTTTAAACTTAAATTTACATTGGATCTTTAATAGAAAATATTTTAGACTGTGAAATATCACTTCGTTTGCAGTAAAAAACATTTTTTCTTCATGTTTGGCTCTGAAGCATATCTTTTGTTCTGATGATAATATAGAAGAACATCTTTCTAGTAGCTGCTTAGAGAGGCATTTGTCTAAGGAGATGAGGTTCAAATAGATCTTTCTGTTCATTTTGAGAAGCTTTCAAGGCTGAATGGCTGCGTGGCAAAATGTTATAAAAGAGTACTTTAACAATAAAATATTTAGTTACAATAATAACTTTTATAGATCTCCACTAAGATGTCAAAATATTTCTGTTAATTTCTACGTACATTGGAAAATAATTAATAGGGCATATTAACGTGGGGGAAAAATAAGGTTATCATCCTATCATTTTCATAATTTTATCCCCCAGACCTGCAAAGAGTTAAAGGAATTCTCTCTCTGAGGAAGAGCTAAGGAGATATTCTTTTTTTGCATACTTTGGATCAAAGTATCAGAACTGATTTCCCAATTAAAAAAAACTACAGAAATAAATTTCATCTAGTTATCCCTTAAATAACGTTTCAAAAACATACTATTGTAGTCCTCAGCTTACGGTGGCAATTGAGGACAATGTCACATGAATGCATTGCTCAATGACAACAATTCCAGCATTCCTTGTTGCTGTCATTAAACAAGGATTGCATGCATCTTTAAGTGAAGTCACATTACTATGACTTCCAACTTCTTGCTGGTGTCTCATTGATTTGTTTATGGGAAACCAGCTGGGAATATTAGAAATTGCATGATCATAGCTTACAGTAATGTCATAATCATGAACTGAGGCCCGAATCACAATCACATGGCTACAGGAGTGCTATGACAGCTGGAACTACAAGGACTCATTTATGTACCAATTGTTTAGTACCATGGTAATTTTAAATGGATGCTGAACAACTGGTTGTAACCTGAGAACTGCCTGCAACATAAATGAAAAAAAAAAAGTTTTAAACACCAGTGTAATATAAAGGAAGGTGAAATATATAGCTTCCTCTACATTGCAGTAGTATACAGACCTCCTTTTTTGATACTCTTAAGAGCAATTCTTATTTCTAAAGTTGTTCTATGATATTTCTTACACACACACACACACAAGAACCATTTTGCAAAACTGTGAGCAAAACATTAAAGCAGCTGCATTCTTTGAAAGGCTAGCAAGTGTTTTAAAAACTGATTCGCTATGATTGCCCACCGCTGCATTAGTGATTCCAACAGAAATGCTCCCTATGTATACACCCACATTCAGGTGGATAAACAGAGGCAGTTTTCAAAGCAGCTGAGTGAGCTGTCCAGAGCTTCTGCCTCCACATGTTGACACTTTGCAAAGCAACGCTTGTGAATGAATCCCACACAAGTACATTAACATATACACGTATATGAAGTGTGCATTATTTTAATGTGTTTTTTAAAACAATTTTTTGTGTTTTGTTTTAAACACAACAATTTTCAATTTCAAATATGTGTCTAACTTCACTACAAGTTATTTAACACAATGACATGGACTTGAGGGTGGATTCCAGTGGTATTTTACAGAAATCATACCTGATTTTTTCACTATTTCTGTTTTCTTCATAAAATGGCTGAGATTCTTTATTATAAGGAGTTCTGTGTATCTCTCTGGAGATTGGGAAGTGGTAAATAGGAAAGTGTGTATGTTCTGCATCATTATCATCTAGAGGATATAAAGATATAAAATTGTGTTATCAGTCAATTTTACCCAAAGTATTATGCAAAATAATTAACACAGGAGCACATTCAAATCTTAGTAAATTGCAACAGCTAACTTCATACATTTATAAGTGGTACAGTATATAAAAAATACAGCTTATAAATGTTCTGTTACAAAAGTTACTGATCTGCATATTTTATGCCACAAGGTCCCTGAGAATATTACTCCAGGACAGCGGGATAATCAATAAAAATGGAAGAAACAGAAAGATTACTGGAAAAAAGAAGGCCTTTGTTACTGATTTTATCAATTAAATTGTCAAAACTAAGATGGATTTTTAAATCACGAAAAACCATTAAAAAGTGTTTATTTAATAACTGAATGTATGATTCACCACCAATGAAATTACTTAAAAGCATGCAATCATACTCCATACGATTTTATAATACTGTATTTATTTCAAAACGTTTTAATGAAGGGTCTTTGCCATTCATTCATCTTTATACTATTATTATAGTATTGGGAAATAATGTTTTTATTCTACATTAAAACACTCTGAAAATGCTCAAAACATAATTGTCTTATTATGACAAATTTATTTGAGCTTGTTCTTCTCTTAAATGTTGATGCTGTAATTAATTTAAAATATATAGTTTATTTTACCAAATTGTGAATATGATGCATGCTCATTAATGAAGCTTTCTACTTTGTTTTTCTTCCTGGAATCTCTGGAGGCTTTCCAATTTGTCAGGAACTGTCTTTCCATTTCTTTTATTTCTTTTCCATCCAGCAATTCTGAGGAAATGTTGTAATATGTAAATCAACAGACAGCTTTATATTTTTAGGAAGACAAAAGAGCATTTTTGTTGTCAAAGATATTGCTCATTTTCCATCATCAATGCTATTATATCTGAAAAACCACCAAACTGTTGACCATTGGGCTTTAATTTTACTGCACTATTAGGTATGAGCTGGACAGCTGATGAATAGCACAATAGTGAAAAGGATAGATCTGAAAACTGTAAAACAGTAACTACAGTAACAAAAAGACAGAGAAACAAAACAATCCCTCTGCCGCTCACTTGGACTGATATCTATAATTACTGTGCAGGGTCAATGATATATATGTGGTCTATACCCTATATAATTTTAGTTATATAATCCAATTGTTCAATAATATAGCATTAATGGAAAGAAAGATGACCTTGAATTTAAGATACTCCCCCACAAAGAAAGATATTAAAAATAATTAAATGCAAGTAAAATCTTGGTAGTAAGTAATTGTCAACCTAGTTATCAACTCCAACTTAAGTTCTGAAGATTTTCCCCCAAACATACCATAAATGTAAGCAATATGCAATACGTCTCTTTCTGACTCTATGTATGTATGTATAAGGGGTTTGCCGGAAACCATACTCCAAGGGAAAATCATGACTAAAACGTTATTATTTATTGAATTAATCCAGGTAATCCTCCATGACTAGAGGGCCCCAAAGCTCAATTGTTGAACAAAACAGTTATTAAACGAGATGCTATGTGACTGATTCACTCAATGATCACAGCCCTGTCTCTCTCTCTATTTATTTATTAGATTTATATGGCTGTCCACTCACCCTCAGTGACTCTGGGCGGCTTACAAACAATAAAAATATAAAAAGAATGAAGCAATAACCTTCCACTCCCCTGGGGACAACAAGAATCAAATGAGCCACTTGATGGGCTCATCACACTGGGTTCCCCAGACTCATTGGCAGAACTAGTTGTTCAGGGCCCTGAAAAAGAGTGTCAAGGTGTGGGGTAGTCTAATCTCTGTGAGGATGACATTGCAAAAAAAGGAAGCCACATGGAGGTTCTTCTTGGTCCTGCCAAATGTACATCCTTAGGAGATGGGACCCTCAACATTCCTTGCCTCCCTGCTCTAGTGGGTTGGGTGGATGTAACTGGGAAGAGACAGTCCTTCAGATAACTTGGTCCCAATCCAAGGGCTTTAAAAGTGACAATCGGCATCTTGAATTGCACCCGAAGAAAATCAGCAACAAGTGCAGCTCCCCAGGAGAGGTGACATATCTGCACTCCTAGATCTGAACAAACCATGTGGGCCATGGCATTTTGAACAAATTGGAGCTTCCAGATGCTTTTCAAGAGCAGCCCCATGTAGGATGCATTGCAATACTCAAGATGGGAGGTGATTGCAATTGTTAAGCGACCATGTGGGTTGTTAAATGGAGTGCTATGGAGAGGGGGGCTTTTTGGGTATGTTGGAGCAGCATGCCGCCAAATAGAATGATCATGGGAACGATGGCATTTGCCAGCATTTTCATCAGATTTGAGGTCTGTTCTTCCAGCACATTGAGAGACTTCTAGAAGGCTCAGAATGTTGGAGTTCACTAATATTGTCTTCTCTGGGTTTGGGGGGTGGGGGTGGCAATGGCATTAGCTAAAATGCTAATGAATGCCAGAGTTCTGAAAGGCTTAGAACAATGGCAGTTGCTCATGTTTCACCATATCTGAGGTCCATTTCATTAGTGCACAGGTGGATTTCCTCTCCCTGCAAACTAAGGAGGAGAAAAGCCTTAGTGTGCTGGGGGAACAGAGCTCAAATTCAACTTTCCCTCTGCTTGCAATTTTCTCTGCCAGCTTCTCCATTGACTTTCTGGGGAAAAGATTACAAGGAAAATTGCTAATGACAATCACAAGATCTCAGGGGACTTAGAAACCAGTTGTAAATGTGAACAGATTGCCAAATGCCCCAAATGTGGTCATGCGACTGGAGCAGCTGATGCAGTGTTTTACAAGGGCAGGAAATACTTTGTGCGCTGTAAAGCACCCATTCTGAGGCAGTCATGAGTGTAAACTGTTGTTAAAAGGCAGGTCATAAGTTGAGGACTATCTGTAATTAATTATTTGCCTTAAAATAAGATACTTATTTTATAAAATTATATGATACAGACACATTCTTGATATATGTCAAGCAGAAACACAATAAAGAAAAAAGAAACAAAATGATGATAAAGAGAAAGAGGGGAAACAAAAAGAAGAGGAATGAAATTGGATGCAAAAGAGAAGGAAAAAGGGGTTGGAAATTTATCAGGCAACCTTCCCAAGTAAAGCTTATCTTCAAAGGCAACAATTCTTTGCAGCACGGACGTTTTCCTCTATTGGTATCTTATGCTAATTCTTTTATATTCACAATTTCTGCTCTTAGTATTGTAATGATGTAGTCCTCCCCAATTCATAGGAAATTATTCTGAAACAATTCATTTTCCTAAAATTCAACATATTTGCTAGTTTATCTTCTAACACATTATAAAACATACTAATTCTACACATTATTTATAATCTTAAAAAACAGCTTTAATTATACAAATTGTACAAACAAATACATGAAAGTAAAAGCTGATGGAGCATTGTTGGATTTATATCCTGCCTTTGTTCAGCTCCTCCTTATGCCACAACCACCACCCTATGATACAGATTGAGTTGAGAGGAAGTAAAGTCATCCAGCAAGCTTCTTAGGCTGACCACAAGACACCACACTTGACCAGACACAGATACATCAGACGTAGATCTTATTCTCAGAGATTCAAACCTTCTATTGTGAATTGAATTCATGGATCATTACGCTTTAGATTACTGCATTGCATTAGGTTTAGAAGTCATTTCAATCTGAGGGGGGGAGAGGTTACCTTATGTCAAGCTCCTATATACAACTCTTTATATTACTTCCACCTACCCCTTTCTCTATTTTTAAACAATGTATAATGAAACAAACAAAATGTTAAAAAATTATATTTATAATATTACTTACCAAGCATATCTAAATTATATTAAAGTAACCAAAATATCTTTACAATCTCCAAAGCATGTCACAACTTTTGAGCACCCCGATGTTTGGAAATTGAAAGTTGAAAAATTTGACCTACCCTAAATATCCTATGTGGTATTTCAGTTATCTTAACTACCAGGAGGCATTGCATTTAACTGGTTTTATCTTTATTAGGAATCTAATAAGGAACTATTACTAGGAATTTTATTAGATCCTATATTTGATGGAATATTTCAATCTCTGTCTCAATGATGCCTGTCCAATTTTAATGATCAGAAGATGCTGGCTCTTACAGATAATTTGTGAAGCTCTCAATAAATGTTTTTTTCTGTTAACTTGTCCAAGACCGAGAATGGTCTTCTGAGGGAATTTTGTCTCATATTCAGAGGAAGATTTTGGACACAAAAATTGAGTAGTGTAATATACCAAAAAAATGTGCTATTGATGCCTGTGATAATTATGTTGGGTACCCTGCAGTAACATATTTTATTATTGCCCTTTTTTATGATCATTTTAATTCTGGTTGGTCCAAAGCTGCACACAATAGAACTTTATGAGGAAGGAGAACTGGAGAGACAAGCTTGATTAATTCTTCCTTCTTAAAGATCTCTAAATCTGATTTTGGAAGGACATTCTAAAACTGGCTGTGTTTTGATCCTGATCCCATGTGTGAAGAGGTGCTTCTTTCTATGAAAGTTCAAATGGATTGACTCCCCTCATTTTAAGATACAGTAGTTTTATCAAAGTGCAGGATAAACAATAATATACAGCTTTCAGATAACTTTAAAAACATGTCTGATAATTGGACAGATTATAATTTGTGCACCAGCTAATAAGCATGAAATAAGATAAAATTCCTTTTGTTTTTGTAATTTGGATGGCTTCAGAATTGATGGGAAGTAGAGCTGAGTGCAAGTGGGATTAGATGGCTTCAGCTGGAGAAAGTATTAGGTGGCAGATTCACAGGATAACAGTGAAATTGACTCCTGAGTTGTAGCCTACGCATCAATGACTTAATAAATCAATACATCTGAAATGAAAGAAGAACAATCTCTGAAATTTAGATATTTTACCAAGAGATTTTGACTGCAGTATTACTTTGTCTCGGTATTTTGGTTTATGACAAACAGGATTCCCATTCAGCTCCATTTTGTACAACTTAGTCCATATACTCAGAACAAATTCCAAGTCCTGGAAGTAACGAAGAAAAACATCACTTATCTAGTCCAAATATTACAACTAAATTTATAAATCTTTCTTTGACTAGTTGTAACATATCCCATTTATTTCAACTGATGTTATTACATTTAATAACACAAATATCTGTGTAGTTAAAAAAATAGCAATAGCAATAGCAGTTAGACTTATATATTGCTTTATAGTGCTTTACAGCCCTCTCTAAGCGGTTTACAGAGTCAGCATATTGCCCCCAACAATTTGGTCCTCATTTTACCCACCTCAGAAAGATGGAAGGCTGAGTCAACCTTGAACCTGTGGGATTTGAACTGGCAAATTGCAGGTAACAGGCAGTCAGCAGAAGTTATATTTTGATAGCTATTTTACTTCTTTATTCATAACTGTAGTCTATTTTTGTGTTTTCACTATCTCATGAAAGTTTAAATATAAATGTAAACCAGAAAAAACACAAACATTAACTGCACTGTTCTCTGGCCTTCTAAGTTTTGCAAAAATATGTTTGTAAATATTGGAAGTTAATAGCGTTTAATATAGGACAATTATTCAGATCTTTTGGCTGTAAATACAAATTATTATTAAATTAAGCTAAACAAATTCAAGAAAAAGCATATGTGGGATACTTTTTGTATCACAAATTGTAATAATGCCAATATATCAGGGGTATCAAACTCGCGTTGTCAAGGCAGCATCACGTGATGTATTGGGACTTTTTTCCCCTTCGCTAAACTGGGCGGGGCTAGCACGTGACGCGTCCGGCTCGTGGGCCGCAAGTTTGACACCCCTGCCATACATAATAAAAACCACAGCATAAATGGAACTATGGAAACATTGTTAGAAATAGGAAACCAATGTTTGGGAAACAATTTCTCTTCCTTTTCCTTCTTAAGATGATACATTTTGTAATAATTTATCCTGTATTTTTGTTTGGATTTTGAAAGAAACTGATGGAACAGAAAGATAGAAGTTTATTCTCTTAATCTCTGTTTCTCCCTGTAGTCCTCCAGTTGCTTTATTTTAACTCCATGCCACTGGCACTCAACACCTAAACCACTGTGTATAATTACATTTGTATATTAGTTGCGGGCAAGCGTCGGAGGGTCAGAAGACGTGCTCTGATGTCGCCCCAGGATGCGTTTCCAGCTCGCGCTTCTCTGTCCCGAAGTAGGATTGAGTGGGGGGAAGGGAACAGGGGGAAGGGTAGGAGAGAAGGAGAAACCCAGCTGGCTTTCCTTTGGCATGAGGTGTGGGGGAAGACCCAATACCCTCTCCATGGCCTGCCTGCTGCTCTCAGCTAAAAGAGAAAGAGATGAGAGAAAGATGAGAGAGAGGGAGGGAGAGGGAGGGAGGGAGACAGAGAAAAAGAGAAAGAGAGAGAGGTAAAGAGAGAGCCAGAGAGAGAGAAATGAGAGAGAGAGGAAGAGAGATAGAGAGGGTGATAGAGAGAAAAAGAAAGACAGATGAGAGAAAGAGAAAAATAGGGAAGGAGAGGGAGATAGAGAAAAGAAAGAGATGAGAGAAAGAGAAATGAGAGGGAGAGAAATAGAGAGTGAGAAAGAGAGATGAGAGGGACGGAGGGAAAGAGAGATGGGAGAGGGAGGGAAAGAGACAGAGAGAAGAAGATATCTATTTCCCATAGGAAAAAAAAACAGAGAGCCACAAAACCTGGGTAGGCATGGCTGGGTGTGTGTGTCATGTGACTGGGTGGGAGTGAGTGACTTCGAGTTGGCCATGCCCACCCGGGTTTTGTGGCTTCCAGTGTTTTGTTTTCTGTGGGAAACGGGCCCAAGTGGCTCTTTGAGTGTTTAAAGTTGCAAACCCCTGCCCTAGTCAGCCAATATTTTTTTATATTTGGGGTGTCTTTGAACCTGGATCTTTCTAACACTTTAGCCGCATACTATGCTCTATCTGTCCAGATATTTGATATAGAAGCTTATCAAGTATTTGGCAAAGACAATGAGGAAAACTGAATTATTCTCTTTTCCTTCTGTGACAAAGACTGAATAATACAATTTAAATTTAAATGCATCATTAAAAGGAATTATGCAACACTGTTTTGTACATTATCTTCAATCTAGTTGCACATAGATAGGTAAACTAATATAGTATCTGAAATGCTGGAATACTCATATGAATGTACCGTACATAATTTATTCTGAAATAATTTCTATATTGTATCTTTTCCTAAATTCACCTTGTTATGAAACCTACAAAGTTAAGGAAGTTTTATAAATAAAACTGAATGTTCAAAAGAATAAAACTTGATATTCATTAATTTGCAATTTGAAGAAGCCAAAAATGAAAACTCAAAAGTATTTTAGTGTTACTTGCCAAGTTGACTATAGGAGACATTCCGTAATCTATTTTCTTTCTACAGAATTAATTTTCTCCAAAAAAATAAAGTCTCCCTTGAGTTTGATTCCTGGTAAATTCATGGATGCATGAAATAGCTACTTTTTTGTCAATAAAAATGTAATAAATATTTTTAAATATTTATTTTTTAAAATAAATATATTTATTTTTTAAAAATAAATATTTATTTTTTTTAAATAAAAAATAATAAACAAATTAAATTTATTATAACTAATACTTATAACATTAGATAGAACTACATATTTTTTCCTGTATATTTAGGTTTAAAATTGTATGTTTGAGCAATGGCTAAAATGAAAGCAAAGTTTATAAACATGCAAATACTGCCTTTGCTCACGATCATCCCTCTTTTTCTATTTTTACAAATTTAGCCAGACTTATGAAATTGAGCCTTTGCTAAATGCATAATAGTATTATCCTCACCTTGTATATTTGATTTCAAAATGTACTTAAAAAATAATTCAATTAAAGATTATTTTGAAAATTAAAAACAGTGTATTTCTTGGAATTATGAAAACCATTTAATTTTGAAGAATGCGTAGCATTAAGCTTGGTTGATAAATTATTCAGAATATCTTTACTCTAGTTTATCTAAGAATGCACTTATTCCATGCTGATATATTATTACTTTTGGATATTCCTTACTTGTTCACTGCTGTCCTGTCTATAATAAACTGTTTTCATTTTACATCCTTTCAATAAGCTATACTAAAGAGACTAGATAGTTTTTTGGGCAGTCTCTATTTGATAAATGATCATGTCATGTTATCACTTAGAGGTCTGCTACAAAATACTAAAAAGCAAATTGTATTCTAGGCTCATGATGGGGGTGTGTGTGTGTAAAAGCCTCAGATGTCATTCATAGCAGAAACTATAGCCTTCTTCCCAATTAGTGATAGTCATTTAAAAACCTACATTTGACCAATGCACTCCAATTTTTATTGGCTATGTCTAGCTCAAATAGCCTAACTACATCTGCAGATAGCAATTTGTCATCATTCTGACGGTCTGTCATTATCTCTTTCAAAAAATCTATATATTTTTTCTTGTACCTGACTGAATTGTGAAATGAAAGAATCCATCTTTTTGATATCTAGTGTCATAATCAATAATGGCAAAGGTTGAATACATTAAATATTTACAGCCAAATCTTCAAAATACCAAAGCCTTCTGAAATAAATAGGACTTATATTGCTGAATGTATTATAAAATAATCTAGATTTATGAGATGTAGATAGACACCTTCCTAATACCTAGGACATGTCATTGCTTTTATCCTGCCCTCTGGTATCACGACATAATAAGAAGCACTATACATTACATCATAGTGAATGGAATTAAGAGAAAATAAAAAAATAAAGAAATGAAACCTTCTCCAAGTATTGCAAAACATCACTTCTTTAAAAATTCAATTCCTTAAATATCACCATCCACCCTCCAAATTGTACTGTTTGACTTAACAGTAGTTGTAGACTTTGCTACTGAGATTTTAGCAACAAATTGAAATTCTGAAAATTGGGATAATAAAGAGAAGCTAACTGCATAAGTCATCAGTGTTCAGACCAGGAGCCAGAAATCATTGTATACGGAAAGAATATTCTGTTCTGCATAGACACATGTCAAGAAAAAAGGAAATCTTTGCCCAATTTGGTTTGATATAAGTAGCTAACATTTTGAATAACAAATATATTGATGTAATTTTCAAAGCTTACAGAATTAGCAAGAAGGTTTATTGTTTAAAACACCTCCAAAACAAACCAGAAATAAAAAAAAATTGAAAGACAAAAATATACATTCTCTTCAAAGTCAATTTTAGCACTAAGCTTTAGTCCAATTTGTTTGAAGTTTTATAACTTTTTTATTCCTGTTTAGGTTATAAATTTAAAAGCTTCATTTTATTTATGAAGTTAAAATTAATATCCATTCATTTCAATGAAATGCCTCTAATCTACTGAAAAGGGAGATTAAATTAATCTAATATTTTAGTCCATGAAGTAATAGAATATATTTACAGAGTTTTCTTATATTACAATGTTCTATTTTCTATTTGTACAGGGTTTTTTCCAATTTTCTTTGTTAGAAATTTCTATAATCCAAATGTATTAAAATGTTGGATTTATCACTGACAATCTTGTTAGCTTCATCTAACATAAAACTGTCTGCTCGCAAATTTGTAAATAAAAATTTGCACAATAAAAGGACACCATGATTCAAGAGGCAATGGATAAGAATTTTAACAATTGGCAAATTATTGAAATAATACTTACTTCCATTCATGCAATTTATCATTTTGCACTGCTTTTATTACCTTTATGTGAAGAAGTTGGTTGTCAACAGCTATTAGATGGGAAATATTTTCCAGAATAGATAAGTCACTTAATTCATCAATATTATTATTGCTGATATTCAAAACTGATAAAGATTTCTGTAATGAACCAAAATATATATTTATTCCAAATACAAAACAATATTCAAGTGCAGCAATTGTATATAGTTAACTTGAGAGAAAACCTGATTAAAATGTAAAATTTTCTTAAATGTACAAAATCTTAAACAGTATAACAAAAAACCCCTATAATTTTGGTTCAAAACAATCTTGAAACTCAGTTAATAATTTGTTAAAATGGAGTAAAGAACTATTGAAAGGTCTATTAAAATCCGTACAATTCAATACACAATCTTCTTCCAACTGTTTTGTGTAACCTATTTTGAAGTGCTATCTTTCCATCTTTAGAAAGGAAGTTAGGTAAAGTAATATGATCTACTCTAAATGCTTTGACTCAGTTATTTAAACCTTAGAAAAAATACCAGTAATATAAAATAAAATAGAATTTTTCAAATAAAAATATTGTATCTTCCAATATTGTTTGAAAAGTAAGAGATAGCAATATGTCTTTTTTCCAATAAATACTGACAGTTCTGCAGATAAATCTCCCCAAAAAAGTAATTATATTGTATAAGAGTTAACATATTCTTTTAATTAAGACTCAAAGAACAATTGCATCCATATTATACACCTGCAGATACTTTAAAAAGTTGTTTCCTTAAGAAAGGTAAAGTATACAAGACAAACTGATTCAAAAATATGTATGGTGAACTTTATGCTATGGTATTAGATAAGATATTAGATAGCCTTAGATATTGCACAGAAATTTTAGCGTGTGTGTCAAAAAAAGTTTGTTGAATCTAAAGCAGTATTATTGTTTTACAGTGTGGACATAAATTCTCAAAGTTTTATTATGCATATATGTCTATACTAGCTAATTGTTTATAACCACAATTGCAGTAATAAAATGAAACCATTAAAAATTGTCACAGTTTACAATACTTATAAAGTATTGTAATTGTCAGGTTGACTGGGTTAAATCGTATCTGTCACAGGCAGGTAAAGTACTGAAAATAAAAGCAATAAAAACAAACAAATGAATATTGTTGGGAGAAAATAAAGGTTATAGTTAAGGGCAAGTTAAAATTATTTAAGATAGGTTTTGTAGAAAATTACTTTTTAAATACATATGCTAGTAGTATGATGTGAAAGTCATGTAACAGAATGCTTAAAATATTACAATATTCTGCACTGTTATTTTCAAAAAAAAATTCTGAATACAGAAAGCATAATAAAGCTTTATTATTAAAACTGAGGAATAAATATAGTATATGTTTACCAGATTGCTTTAAGAAAAATAAGCTAATATAATTATAAATATGTTTATAATTACTATGTGTATTATCATTTACTATCAGTATATCTGTTTTTTCTTTTGTCTTTTGTAAAATGAAATGCCCGGACATTACACTGTATTCAAAATACTTACCGGTATATATAAAGAAAAAACTTGACTAAAAAAAGAAAAGAAAAATATCTCTAAAATTTACTATTATTAATATGTTTTAAAAATATTTTAAATAAAATAAATGGCACATTAACCTGATTTACGCAGTATCAGAATAAGTATACAATAGAAGCCTTTAGCAGTTTTTAACAATCAATGTCTGTCACCAAATAAATTTCAGGCACAGTGTTCTTACGGATAATGAATGAAGACTTCTTGGGTCAAACAAGAGCTTTTCTCCTAAGGGAAGCTGCTGGCTTTCAACATGCAATTCTCTCAGTTCCTCTAAAGTCTCCAAGCCTTCCACTACAGTGATACAATTGCCACCCAAATATCTGGAAATAGAACAAAATAGAAAGGTCTTTCATTTTACAATTTCTTTTAAAATGCATATTTTCTGGAAAATAAAAAATCAATTATTTTACTGAAGAATTTCACTATTTCAGAAGTAAAATAAATAAAGCATAAGATATTGCACCAATAATTAAATAAAAGTTAATTAGTTTCTACTGGAAAAATGTTATTATATCTTATATGTTCAAGTTTATGAAGCTTGTGCAATATAGCATCTTATAAAATATATATTCATTCCATTTTATTAGTTTGAAATTTAGATTATTACACGCTAATCAATAAGAAATATTTTTTCACTTACAATTTTTCAAGTCTTATCAATGATTCTAGATTTTCAATTCGTATAATGCAGTTGTTCTGCAGGTACAGATGTCTTAGGTTTGTCGCAAACTCCAAGTTATGTATCTGTCTAATATTATTATCATATAAATATAGGACATTAAGATTTTTACACAAAGAAAGATCATCCTACAAGAAAAAATTGACATATGTTACTTGGTAAAATTTACTGATGAGCAACAGCTTCAGCAAGATTTTAAAAGCCCTAAAATTATGTTAAACCTGCAATTTTAAATATAGTCGTAAGTACCTGAATATGGTTGAATAAGCCTGGGATGCATGATAAAGATTCCACACAACCAAATGATGCATTAAATATATGACCCTTGAATAGCTGTGTTGCACATCACTTTTGTATACAATAAATTATTCTAAGCACAGTGTGCTGGTTCATTTGAAAGAAAAAGAAATCTTACTCAATGTGCCAAACTCTTACTCATGCTGAAATTAATTATTTTGTATTTGTACAATATCCCATTTCTGGAGAACATTTAACTTATTAACACTGAACATTACTTTATATAAAACTTTACTTTATACAGTTTTCTGTCCAAAACTATTTTCCTGCAAATAATTAAATAATAACTCATCAATAGAAGACAAATCAAATATATATTATTTAAACTAATTAAGACAAGGGCATGAAATAGAATCAGAAATTTATTTCCAACTAGAAACTTATATTAAAACAAAATATAAAATATCATTTAATACTGCCTAAATCTTAAAAATAAAATAAAAGCTACATTTTTATATAATGAAATATTTCTTACAATGATATCTATATTTTTATTAGATAATTTCAGATGTGTTAGCTTCCTCAGATGTTGAGCCAAAGATTCATCTCTACGATTCTTTTGATTAAGGCTTCTAGCAATAAGCTCCAACGTTAATCGCACCATAACTTTGTGATTAAGTCAGTTTTCCACTGCCTTAAAATAGAAATAACAAGTTGTATTATTTTTTGTATATTTAATTAGTCAAATATTACTTCCAACCTGTACTTCTTAGGATTCATTTGTTGTTCCTAATCTTACTTGGACAGATAATCATATTATATATGATTATATGAGGACTCAGATTGTTGGGGGCAATATGTTGACTGTGTAAGCTGCTTAAAAAGGGCTGTAAAGCCCTGTGAAGTGATATATAAGTCTAAGTGCTATTGCTATTATAGTTATGATAGTGCACTCACATTTTTATTAGAAGACTATACATTGATGTACAGAAAAATAAAATGTAATTCTATAAGTATTTTGCTTTTGCTTCTTTAGGTTTAATAACATACATATTTGCCTAAGTAAGTCTAAATAAATTCAATTAAGTTTATTTCTGCAGAGACATACACAAGATTGCATTATAAAGTAAAGAATTTCCTGATACACAATTCTCACCATACTGATTTTTCTCATAGTTTAAAGAACATTAGGGGAATACATACATGCTGAACCACAAAAGGCTTAATATTTTTTGCTAAACTACTGTTATGAGTAATTTGTAATTTACTAAATGCTGATAAATGGGTCTTATGGGGGGGGGGAGAATGGAACCATTTCAATCTTTCACTCCCCCCCTCTCCCATTGCTTGATGAGCCATTTTTCCATTATTCCAATAATGCTTTTTTTTTCTTAGTAGGACAGTTTTCTGAAATTCTACTAGGCATTCTAAAGCATTTTAAAGCAATTAATAAAATTTGTACTGCAGAAATCTTACTCGTTTTTGATCTGTTATCCCACTACCCCATTATGAATGCAGGGAAGCAGTGTGAACAGAAAAAAGCACAAATTAATATTTCTGTATATATTCCATTGCTTGAAACAGTGCAAAGAAAATAAAAGGTTAATGGCACAGAAGATACCAGGATGGAGAACTGTTTTGATTATATTTGAGGTGGAGAGCTTCTTTGCCTTAAGGAAAAGCTAAGCACAAAAAGTTCCAAGTAAGTCAGGGAATTTTAATATTCTTTCAAGGCTGCATGAAATGAATAATAGCACTGCTCTCAGCAATATCAGATGCTAATAGATGATGCCCAAACCTGTATTTTCTCACTGACGAAACAGCCTGACCAATATTCACACTCCTTTTAGAAAACTCCTTTTAGTTAAGGTTAATGCATAGGCAAATTATCAATGTGGGAACAGGATTTCGTTTTTACTGTCATGTGTCAGCCAAATCTGAGAGCGCGCAAGCAACATGTAGGCATAGAGACTGAATGGAGGGGCCGTTTTAGAACAAAAACAAACGCTAAGGGAGGGCATCCCTCCGCAGCTATTCTCCCCAGCTTTTTCTCCAGAACATCGCTTCAGATGTGAGCTACGACTGGGAGAAAAAACAGCACACAGCAAACCGGTTCAGCAATTTCGGTACGGTCGTACTGCACAAACAACCCCCTCCCCCGCCCGCCCCCTTCTGTCTTCACCTTTCGGAAGAGAATAAAAAAGAGCTTACAAGGCTCGCGAAGCGGCCTGTCTTCCCCTCACCACCACCCCTCCCAACCCGGACCCTCAAGTGGCTATTGCTTCAGAGCAGGCCACGGGTGGAGGCGGCAACGACACCGTTTGTTCCGACAAGTTTGATCCTAACAACCTACACTTCACCCCAACGCGGCTTCCTTTTCCACAATGCGAGCCCCGTATCGCATCTGAGCCAACCACCTACATAAGCGCGCCTCTCCTCGCTCCTCAGCCTCAAGAGGGAAAAATGGGCGAATCCTCGGCTCGGAAAGACAGAGAAGCAAAGGAAAACAGAAGCCGGCAAACGGGTTGCTATAGAGATAGAAAGCCTCTAGAAGTAGCCACCTATCAAAAAACTTCTGTGAGGGGCGGGACGAGTGGAGCACCTTTATGACAAAGGCGGCGTGCGCGACGGAATTAGACCTTGCTTTAGAATGGTCTCCTCTTGTCTCTTCTGCGGCGGGGGCGGTTTGTTCCGTTCGGATGAAGCCTCGAATTCACAGCGAGATGATTTAAACTCACTAAGGAGATTGAGCCTATTTCTCTCTCCCCCCCCTCCCGAATCCCTGTTTTTTTGTTAACGTCCTGAGCTCCCTTCGAAAATAATAATAATAATAATAGAAAAAGAACTACAAGTCTAATACACATAATAGATATGATGGCTGACATTAATATTTTATAATATATGATAGCTGGCATTAATACTTTAAATACTGTAATAATTGTTATTCAGACATAAATAAAAAGACTGATTTTCTGTTGATTAGGACTTATTACGAATATGCTTCAGTTCCAGCGATGTCTTGAATCCTCTCTCACACACACACGCACACATCAAATTTTATTCCTCACAAAGCGTTTCACTTTTAGGGGCTAAACTTGATGGGGTAAAATAATGAGCCAAATGTATGTTATACACAAAATTAGACTATACGTGTTTTTCGCTTCAGTTGGGCTTGGAGTAGCCCTTTGGAGTCATGATAAAACCATGTCAGGTGTTTGAGGATCTCTTGACGGATGAGAAGAAAATGGCTCTTTTAATTCAAATAATGATACTTGTTTCTAAGAACAAAAGCATGTTCTTAAAGTAGGCAGAGCAGTGCTTCTGGAATTCTTAACAAGTTCTTTATTCACAGAAGGCACCTGTATCTTCTGAGTACAATGTTATGCGTTGCTCTTGTAGATGGATTCCTGTAGGTGGAAGCACAGAGATGGAATTTGTTCAAGAATAGGGAAAGAGACGATACTGTAGTACAGTATAAAACAGGTTCTCTTCAAGAGCATTTGGGATTATGGGTGGGAGATCAGGGATGCTCATGGGAATGAGGGGCCCAATCTTCCCTTTTGCTAATTGTTTTTCCTAGAAAGAGATACTACTCCATTTAGTGCACCTGTAGATTTTGTTTATTGTTTAGTCAATTTACATTTTGCTGCCCAAAAAATTACATATCAGGTTGCTTAGTTGTTATAGTTATGCTATTGTTTTTTTATATATTATTCTATATTTAATACAAGCTGCTTGGAATCATTGGAGGTAAGTATCATGTAAATTGAATTTATAAATGAATAGTCATACACAATCATACCGGCATCCACTTGTTCCTTGAACTTGCTCTGTTAATTAGCATCACACGAAGCAGACCTTTTTCATTGTTTCCTTGAATTGTAGGCAAAACTCTCATCAGTGAAGATAGTAATAAAGCATGATCCTGAATAAGACCAAGTTCAATTATATTCAAATACATCCAAACAACCTGCCACCTTCATACTTTGCCCTTCAATGTAATAAGGTTGTACGATCAGGGCCATTTCTCAATTGCATGACTCTGGTTCATGTAAAAACTGATTTTCTGTCTGCTAAGACAAGGAATGTTCTGCTAAATCAAACATATGTATAGTCCAAGATCTAATCCCATGGTGGCAAATTAGATGCCTAGAAACCTGTCTGCAGATGAATACAGTAGTACTCTTCTCCTCATGTTTCCATACATACAGACGATACGTATCTTATTAAGAAGTATACCTCAGCATACAATATAACTTTGTCTCTCTTCATAATACATATAGTTTTTAGTTTGAATCCACAGACTGCACTGTGTTTAAAATTATTGTATAAACTTAAAACATAGTGTTTATCTTTTGTCATTCTTCTTTAGTTCTGGATTATTTAAAAGTTGGTTATAGTGCAATTGTACTGTTTGTGAACAAGGTTAATATGGTGGGACTAAGTAGGAACATAAAAGAACATTTTGAAATAGTAATACAGCGATTCATATTGATTCATATTCTATATTAAGGATTCATATTCATATTCTATGTTCATAGATTCATATCCTATGGACCTGGGTAGAACAGACAGGTCCTGTTGGGTTCTTGAGTACAGCAGGCAGGTTCTGTTGGATCCAATATATTTTAAAGCAATTACTTCAATCTAGAAAAAATTATAATAAAACTGTAGTTTTTATGTAATGCTCCAATCAAATTGTACTTAATATTACACTTTCAAGTAATACTAATTAGTCATTTAATAAAACAAGATTTCCCTGGAATTCTTAGGCACTTTTTTCTCTTTTCCAAATACTAACCAGGACCAGCCATTCAATTTCCAAGATAAGCCATGATCAAGTATGTACTGCCACCTGTATAAATTAGAAAGATCTGACTTTAAGAAAGAATTGTGAACCAAGCCATGCATTCGTTGAAAGAGAAGAATTTCCACTGCAGGGGAGATTGTGCACATGGGTAGGCACAGTTCAGGAAAAAATGATTTTGGCTCAGCACAAAATTTACCACAAAGAATGAAAATCACTGATAATATTAAAGTGAAAAGAAAATGAGCAGTTGGCCACTTTAAGAGATCTTTATTGCAGACTGACAGAGATAAATTCTAAACTTCTACAACCTATTTATTTATTTTGAAGCAATCAACAAAATGTTATGGTAAAGAACAGAGCTACAATAAACTTTGAATTTGTTCCTAAAACTAGGCAAAGAAGTGGGAAAGAATGATTTAAAGTACTACAAATCAATTGAAAATATCCATTTTGGCTCAAGTTCCACTTCTGAAATTAGTCCAAATTGGCATGTCTTCTCTATCCTGGATATAAGTATCAATTGATGATATTCTTCAAGCAATGTTAATTTGATTAAAAAGCTTGTCCTTAATAACTTGAGACATCAGTCCATGTATTGCTTCTATTGTGGTTTTGCAGCTGAAAGAAAAATAAAAACATAAATTAAATGGCTGAATGCAACTTTCTGTGATTATATTGCAAGTTAGTCAAATGTCCTAGTACTAGTGTCTATAATTGCATAAATGTTATCAGTTATGAAAAGGCAAACACAGCAATTTATAAAAGGAATTAAAAGATAAACTCAACATTCTCTGTAAGTAGCCATATGACTACAAATTATGAACCTGAATTACAATAAAGAAAACATTCTATGTACTATGCTATTGGGCAGTGTGGTGGCTCAGTGGTTAAGATGCTGGGCTTGTTGGATGGAAAACCGGCAATCCAGGTTTGAGGCCTGAGTGCCATGTGACGGGGTCCTCACCCCAGCTCCTGCCAACCTAGCAGTTCGAAAGCATGCAAATGCGAGTAGATAAATAGGTACCATTTTGGTGGGAAGGTAACAGCTCTCTGCAACATCATGCTGGCCACATGATTGCAGGAATGACTTTGAACAGCACTGGCTCAATGGCCTTGAAATGGAGATGAGCACTATCCCCTATAGTTGGCAATGACTAGTAGAGTAAAATCTGCTGGGACTCCTTACTATGCTTTACAATACTATAATAATTGTATCTAGTACTTCATATAGATTCATTAACAGTATTGTCTCAACAAACTTCTGTAATTAAACTTTTGAGTACATGTAATCAACACAATCATATTCTGCAGTCATTTCTCTATTTTCCTTGAAGTTGCTTTGTCAGTCATTTTGAATGACTAATAATGGGGCACATTCCTATTATTTGCAAAACACTGTATATTGCCTTGGAACATTGTGCTAAGTCACTGTAACTATATATCTCAAATTATGGTTTACAAATTACACTGGCAGGTTCATATATAATGCCAAACTAAAATCCAGCAAGTCACATTATGGTTTAGTGAAAAACTACTTAAAATGTCAAATATTTTCTTCTCGTTATACCCTCCGCACATTCTATATTCCAGAGAAGATCTGTAAGGTTATAATTCAGATACTAAAAACATGTGCTGCATTTAAAATACTTCAGGTTCAATTACTTCCTTTTCATGTCAAGACTAAGAAAACCCGATTTTAATTCTAGAAAGCTGCTGCTAGACCATGGGTAATACTAAGCTAAATAAAACTAGAATTTCATTCTATATATTAGTCACCCATGTTTTTTTTAATGGATAATGTCAATCTACAGGTGGCAAGTATATGGAATGAAAATCTTACTTTATCTAGCTTAGTACTGTCCACGGTCTAGCAGCAGTTCTCTTAAAACCATGTGATTGGATGGAATACATACATTGGCTGCCTTGATGCAAGCTAGCTCCCTTTTTGGAGTAACAATCAATTATCCACTCAAAAGCTCATTAAACAGACTATTGCCAAATGGAAACATGGCTCAATTTCCCCAATATACAAGCATACTTTCATACATTGCATATACACAAATTATTTTATCATTTCTCTTCATATATATTTGATGTTGTTCAGTGTCACTTATGCAATGGGATGGGCAGCTTATACATTTGGTTAATAAAAAATAAATAAATAAAAATATTTAGCTGCGTAACCCATGCTGATATGAAAAAAAATGAAATAGTCATATCTATGAGCAATAAATCTTTCTAAAGAAAAATAATCAATGTATATTAAATATTAAGAGTATGAAATCTTCATACAATTAACAATAAGTATTTTATTTTTAATCCAAAACCTCAAATGAAGATGACCTTACCTGTCCCTTGTTGCTTTGGCTAGTTTGTCCTCTGATTTTCTGTCATGAGATTCTAAACCCAGCATGAAGCTTCCTCGCCCCAGTTGAGCTTCTGACTGCTCTAATTTTTCTGACAGGTCAAATACTTGTCCCGTTGTATAATCAGCATTCTGCATTTGAAAAAGATTTATCATGAACACAATTTCCACCTGTGCTGCTATTTTATACAATCCATACTAAAGAAGCTAATGAAATTTAAAATCTACAATATATCCATGTAGAGGTTGTTTTTTTTCTGGCAACAAGTGACTTGACACTGCTTTCCTTCAGTGTATTTTTCAATTTCACCATCTAGTCTACAGCCCTATTTAGTCTGATTGTCTCCCATCCAAATACTAGAGGTCCACCCTGAAATAATTTTTTTCAAGATGTACCAAAATATATTAAGTACTTCTAGGCTCAGCAAGTAGTCAATTTTAAACACAGAATTTAGATGGTTTAGTGCAGCTATTTAGATAAAAAGTAGAAATGTACTTTGGAGGAGACATGGAGTATCCACTGCAATTCAGGGCACCTCTTTAAAGAAGCATAGCGTTGACAGGTGAAGCAAGCATATCCGTACCCCACCTGAAGCACCTTTTCTGCTATGGATCCAAACTGTTGCATATCTCTAGTTAATGCTAACTGCAAAAGTGCTAAGACGCATGCTATTAGTGTGTGTATGTGTGTACAATTAAGAAATTAAGGTGATGTTGAACAAATTAAGCATAGGATTTGATTTAGTTGATGGTATGGAATAAGTGATTTAATTACTGGCTGAAAAGATAATGTTTGTTATTTTCCATCACAGAGCAGGGTTAAATCACAGAATTATTCAACAGCCTCCTTTTCCTTGAGGGCAGTGCTTTTGTCTATAGCTTCACTTGGCTTCAGAACAGTGTTAACATTTGGCAACTTTAAGATATGTGGACTTCAACTCACAAATTCCCCAAGATTTCTACTTAAACACCTATTTTATTTGAACATATGATCTGACTTTTTTTTCTTTCACAACTTTTGAGTTCCCACAAAATCTGCCCTACTGGGTCTCCTATCCAGTATTTTTTGTGAGCTGCAGAGTGTTACTGGAAAAGGAATGGATGGAAATCTCTTTGCAGGCAGACGGTATCTACCATAGATGGACAAAACAGGATTTTTAATTTAAAAAATGATATAGCAATAGCACTTAGACTTACATACCACTTTGCAATGCTTTATAGTCCTCTCTAAGCGGTTTACAAGTGAGCAAATTGCCCCCAACAATTTGGGTCCTCATTTTATCCACCTTGGAAGGATGGAAGGCTGAGTCAACCAATATAGCATGTTAGAAAGGAAGGAAGTTATCCAATACAAAAGTAGTCCCCAGAGCTGTCTCTATAATTGGTATTCTTAGTGTTACACTAATGAATATGACCTGTGTCCTGCAGCACCCCAAACCTTAGTATATTTTGTAATCCATTTTATGAAATCCCTCCTCTTGACCTTTTATCTTTTTGCTTACAGGCACAAATGAGTCTTTTAAAGACTATGTGTTAAGTTTGTTAGTAATCTGCTTTTGTATGTTCAGGTGTTCCACAATACTTACAGTAAGCAAACTTGATGAACTAAGAGTGTTCACCCAATATTTATTCCATAAAAGCTCAAGCAGCTTGCGATCCAAAGAGGATTTGAAATAGGATACTTCTAAGGCATAATACCTGTTTCATTAAAAAAATATTTATATAGAGACATACAGAACATTTTTCAAAGTAAGCTCATGAATGGATAGTAATTTAATATATTTTAAAATGCTTTTATATAAATATTGAGTACTATACATTAATACGATAAAGATTAATAAAACTTTATGAAATTCTAGAAAGTTAGGTAAAACTGAGGAAATAAAGTGAAGAAAAATTATTTCAGGGTCTGGAATACTGTATCTTGGGAATACAAAGAAATTTTGTACCATTAAACAGTAGAGAATGAAACAAAACTTTTTCTCCTATGTTTTGTAATTTTCACTTCAGGTTGCACAAAGCTCTGTTCACTAGGCTTATATTCAAAATCATACACACACAAACACAAAACCATCTTCTGAAGTAGCATCATATCCAGATTAATACTGTGTGTGCATAAGCACAGTTACTCAATTATAATTACAGAAAAATGGGGAGGGTAGGATGGGGACAAGTTAGTTTGCTTGATGCATAAGAGTTGTGAGCAAAATTGTCACTGAGGAAGATATTGAATGCTTTTTCATCAAAACTGTTTGGGTCAAATTTTCTACTATACCTCAGCAAATCAGATTTGCCTAGACAAAAGAGCTTCATTGAAATCCATCTCTCTCTTTTTGTTCCAAAGTAAAGACAAAGCAATGCACACACCTACAACACAATATATTTGTATGATTTGGATAATTTCAAGTAGTTGTATTTTTCTTTCAAAACTGGAAAACATTCCAAAACCACTATATTAAAAGATAATATCTTACTGTTTACAGTGCACTCCAAAATCTTCTATTTTATTAAGTGGGATAGTCTGATATTCTGAAGGGCCCTCATCAGGAGGTTTATAGCCCTGAAAGATAAAACATACTAGTACAAGGAATGGAAATATAGCAACTTCCTATCAATTAAATGTATTAATTTTTGTTCAATTTCTATTTCATCTGGAGGTTTATAAAAGCAACCTGAATGATATAATTAAAACACCCTGATGCAGAAATAGAAATTTTCACTCTACGTTTTCTGACAAAAGTGTAAGGGACACACTACATTATCTTTTGTACGAACGTTTTGCTATAATCCCCAGTTATTGCAACTGTCCTCAACAAAGAAGTGCTTCCATAAGTAGTTTGTGACTTCTGCATTGGCCCTTGTTAGTAATTCATTGACAAAGTACTTTTCCTCAAGTACAGAAATCATATGACTCTGAAAAGGCTAAGGAGACATACTTTTAACACAGGAAATCCTAAATTCATAAGGTAAATTTTCTATCAGCTTGTTCAATCTGTCTTTTCTCTAAGGAAAACATCTTTGTTTCCATTATGTAAATTTTTAAAGACTTTTGATACAGAGATGAATTTCCTAAATCAGACTAGATAACCTCAACAGAAAAAGTCAAGAACAGAGAATGGTCACTTTCAGCTATGACTGTCTCACTATTCACATACCACTGACATGTATTGGGATCACAAACAGATTATCCTGTGAAAATATTCTATGTAATGAAAATACGATATTCTATGTAATTATCTCCTTCTGCAATATAATACTATATTTTTGGAAGCCTGAGAATATAAATAACCACGATGTCTTATTATGAACTACATCCAAGCAAAACTTCATTTGTTTAGTTAATTTCAATTTTATGTTATATAACTTTGGTTATAGTGGTGTTACCTTAGGATATGTCCTAAAAGCTCCAAGATTTACTTTTCCTGCAGATATTGTCCTTGTTGGATCAATCTGTAAAATGAATTTAGAGTTAACATATACAATACATTTCTAAAAAGCAGTTAAATATTATTCTTACATAAAATTTATTATTTTATTAAGCAATCACACATTAATTATTTTAGGGACTTCCCATCTCTGGTAAACCTGTGTTTATACTTGCTGTTCTCCTGCTAGACTGACATGTGAGTACATATATGGTACGTATATATGGACTCTAATGCCTGGTTTAAACTACATGCAAATACATACTGTATTCTTCCAGCATTAGTAATTTTAAAAACACAGTTCTAAACTGCATACAATCAGTTTGAAGTTTCTAGTTCTTATACTAATTTAACTTGAAAGGCTCCACTTAATTTTTAAAATATCATTCAGATGAGCACATAAAAATCCAGCAAGTAGCAAAAAGAAACCCCCCTGTTCACATAGAACAGGGTTTGCAGGAATTGGCTCTCAAACTTATTTTAGTGTTTAGTTCACAAATTCTAATATTATACTCACAACCACAGCTACAAATGGTTCTTGAAATTGTTGATTAAGCATCTGTGTACTGACATCAATTCCTGAAAGCCAACAACCATAGCCAGGATGGCTGTGATACCAGCCTATTGCATTTTCTAGACGACCAACCTAACCAAAACCACAAGAAGGGAGAGGAAAGAAAGCACACTGTTCAAAAGACATTTAATTAACATAACCACTGCATTTTCTGGGATTGCTAGCAAACTGCAGATTTTATTTACAGAGTATTCAGAATCACAATACAATATATTGTGAATATACAGGTAGCCCTCAACTTAACCATTCAGTAATAACCATTCAAAATTATGACGACACTGAAAAAAGTGACTTATGACCAATCCTCATATGACTGTCACAGTATCTTCACAGTGATCAAAATTCTGCTGGTTGGCAATCGGCATTTATTTACAACTGTTGCAGCATCCTGCGTTCACATGATGAACATCTGCAACCTTTCCAGAGTGTTTCTGACAAGCAAAGTCAGTGGGGGAAGACAGATTCACTTAATTGCTTAATGACCACAGCAAAAAATTATCATTGTAAAATAAAAGTCATCTCACCTAAGTTCAAGGACAAAGCATACACAATTTAAAGATTGTCATCTAAATGTCTCCGGATTCACAACTGAATTCAGATAACTTTAGTTAATGTTAAATTGCTAAAATAGAAGGTTATCTTCCACTGTTTTTTTGTTACTGTTTTACCTGCTTTGCATTTTCAATATATGCAGCCATGTATTCATATGCAGCAGCCTGAGCATTAACTCTGGTTTCAGTGCCTTCCACTGGTAAAGCAAAACTGTCCATTATGATCATCGTTTCACCATCTACTTTTCCAAGCATTAGGCCCATCACTTCCAAGTTGCCTCCCGACCTAGCATGCATGACCATCTTCAGAAGAGCCAAAGCAGAGATCTTGCAGTACTTGAAATAATGGTGGCTGCAAGGAAAAAACCAAATATTTTAAAAATGCAACTGAATTATTATAGAAAGGAAAATTGGAAAAATATGCATACATTATTTAAGCCTAATGCTTCTATTAGACATAAAATCACTAGACTATTTTAAGTCATAACAAAAAAATAAAAAAATCTACCATTAACCTTTAAGAGAACAAATATATGCTAAAGTTTTTGAAACCTCTAGACTATTTTGATAATTGAGATGTTACCAAAAGTGTAATTGGAGGCAGACACTCAGAAAAGAAAATCTGAGGGTGGGGATGACATCGTGGTGATATGACACATCTCCACGGGGCTCTTTGGGATCATGCCAAAATTCGAACCGCAAGGAGGTTCTGATGGACCTAAATCACCTCAGAGGGGTGATGAAGTAAGAGAGCACAATCCGCTGATCTCAGAAAGCCTGCAAGCTTCCTGATCGATCCGTAGAAGCCTCTCAATCCAGCGGGGAGAAAAAGACAGCCATTGCATGCCTAATCAAAGCCGGGACAGCTGACCAATAAAGAAAGTGCAAAAGAATGAGGAACAGTGTGAATGATCTGGGTGAGAGATTTCTAACTTCTAACTGCTATTGAAGAACGAGCCCCCTGGAAACTAGCTGGAGAGAGAGTGGGACCAAAAAAAGAGGAGGTAGTTTCGTTCCCCACCTCCCAAGGAAAGCGGCAAGCAAGCCGGAGCGCCATTTTTAAAACCGGAAAGAAAGAGGTTTGTTTTGTTTCTAAGAGAATGAAAGAACTTTAACTAGGAAGCTGGACTGGGGACCTCAAGTACAATACAATATTGGTTAATTTGGAAAGCTTTTGGAGATTATAAAAATTTGGATTTAAAGATTTTTTTTTTTAATTCTCCTGAAAAATCTGGACTAATATTATATATATAAAAGGAAGCAGAGCAAGAGTGACACCTGTTGGCAGAAGCTGAAAGGTGCAAGGAAGTAAAAAGAAAATATATATATAATCTTGAGAGAAGATGACAAGGATTGGCTGTCAAAATAAGTAACATCTATGCTAGCAAGCTGTTTATGGAAGATACCTGAGACAGTGAGCAAAATACTGAGACTGTTTAAAATAGTGTAACTCTCGGAATTTAAACAGACAAAGTGAACAGTAAATACTTTGCTTCTTTTTTTTAATGATTGTTGCTTTGTGAACCCTCCCTGTGAAGATACAAGACAATTGACTGGTTAAACTCTGGGACTTGGTGGACCTATGTGGATCACAATTTAACAAGAGAATGGACACTTTTTGAAGAAAGAAGGGCTAGCAATCTAATAACTCTTGGATTACAATTTATACTTTCACTTTCACCTTTCCCTTGGATTACAAATGGTTTCATAGGTGGCGCAGTGGTTAGAGTGTTGAACTGCAGGCCACTTCTGCTGATTCAATCTAGCGGTTCAAATCCCACTAG